>CAJNYU010002703.1:0-81851 GCA_905331475.1 Rotaria socialis
AACAAAAATATGCAGAAGAAAATAAACAACTAGATAAATAATGAAAGGGGCCTTATAATTATGTTATAGCATGTTTTTCTTTCTAACCATTTTTACACATGTCGAAAAGAAGAGAAAACGCAGTAATCACATCTTATTATATCATGTGTATGTATGTGTTGAATGAACGTATCAAATCAATAGCTATAGGCTCACTTGTAAAATAGAAACCTATTTTTTCTGCATTCAGTATAGGGGGGGCTTATAATTATGTTACACCCTGTATATTAAAGTATTTCTTTGAATCTTATCCATCAATATTTCAGATTTAAAAATAAATAAATTTAATCAACAAATGGAACGAACAGAAATAAATGCAGGTTCAACAGAGGGTGAACCAGCTGTTCGTGATCATAATGGTACAATTACTGTTAGTAATGATGATCCTGCGATTGTTAATAATAATGAATTGGTTATTCTCGGTACAAATAAAAAAAAAATAATAATAATAATAATAACAAATCACGTATTTCTGATACCAATGAACCAGTGATTATTGGTAATAGATTTAAAAATTTAAAAAACAATCTTCCTATTTTCAGAAAAAGGTGTTAAAGGTACGGTTGTTACTGTAAACCGAATAAAACATTATTCATTTATCAAACGGTAAAAATTAACTAGCCTTTATGTTTCATATTTTATTTTTTTTCGTATATTTCATGTATTATTTAGTAAAGACAAAATACAATCTCAGGATATATTTGCTCGTGAAGCATCAATTATAAATGAATCAAATCAAAGGAAATTTTTTATATCCGATACGTGTAAATTTGATTTAATAAAAAGTAAGTTATTTTACTTTAATCATAAAATAAATAATACGTCGTTGGTCTCTAGCACAACGTGGTCTAGAAGCTGTCAATATAAACATCATTGAACGAAATATAAACAGCATATCAAAGTTACCTAAAATTCCTAAAAAAAAAGAAAACGAGGAAACACAAATTTCAACAGAATTTTTTAAACAAACAATGTATGATACTTAATCTAGCTTTTTTATTTAATCTAAATTAAACTATATTTCCTTTTAGTACGGAATTATTCCGTGAAGCCTTAAACAAGAAAAAATAGGTCAACATCACTTATATTCGTCATTTGATTTTAAAAAAACATTTATTTTACATACATTAATCACTAATGAAAAAAAAATTCTAAAATAACATGTTTTAATAAACAAGAAATTGTTTATATAGAACATCTCTTGTATTAAACAAATAAAACATTTTTTTTCTTATAAATACCTACTTAATACCATCATTTAGATTTCTTTAAAACCACTAAATAATTTCTCAATCATTAATATAACACCTATATTTCAATCATTTGTTCTTTTTTTAAAATTCATATTTAATTCGCATATTGAACTAAGTAAAAGACAATCTATAAAATGAAATTAAATGATAATTCAATCTGATATATATTTCCATTTCTAAATAAAACTGTTTGCGTTATGAAAATCACACTCATTATTAAATAATAAACTTATATTTGCATCAATGGTGTATTAATATCCATTACATATCCTCTCTCATCTATATATATCTCAAAGATTTTCAACAGAATTAGAATTTCTTCGCATCACATTTCGCACATGTGCTCTTCTCATCTGCCATCTATTTCATCTTAAATTATTTTATTTCACGTTTTAGATTTTAATTATCATAATTATTTTCAAACAGTTAAAACAAATATAAATTGAATTTTTTTCACATAATTAATAAGAACATCAATTTCATTTTTCATTCAAACAACTAAAAAAATATAAATTAAATTTTTATTTAAGGAAGGTTGTCACTTTTTTGACTTTCTAAAGTTTCTTACTTAGTATCGAGTATCTTCACCTAGTTTTAACGAAAATTTAACTCGAAAGAAAATTTTCTACTATTTATCTCAACAAGTTCAGAGATATACACGTTTTTTTCTCACTAAGTACAAGCCGTACTTGGTGCATATATATGTGTTTAAATTGAATGAGAAGCTGTGATTATTTAAGTTTTTAACGGCTAAGTTAATCGCATCTTATTTCATTATCTACAGTTCAAAAAAGGTCAGTCGCATCAAAAGTAAAATCACGAAAAGAAGCCTACAAACGGAAATTAGCTATTTTAATTTATTCATTCGAACAAATCAGTAGATTTATTGTTTCACTTTATTACTTATAATAGCAATCGGTAGATCTACTATTTAGAATTGTCAATTCGAAAAGATTAATGGATTTGTTCTCATCATTTAAGAGAACAAATAGTATATTTATTATTCAACTTGTTAAACTTGTAGGTTTTTGAACTAGTTTAAAAAAATGCCGAAGGTAAAAAGAAGATCTGTATCTCAAAGAAATGCCGAAATGGCAAAGATAATGAGAGAAAGAAGAACGGATGATGAGTTTCGCTTGTCTGGCAATAGAAAACGAGCAAATTCTCTTAAAATCGAACGAGAAAATGATGAATTTAAGTTTCAAGAAAATAAAAGAAGAGCTGAAGCTCTCAAGAATGAAAGATTGAATGATGAATTCAGATTGCAAGAAAATAAAAGACGAGCCGAAGCTCTGAAAATTGCACGACAGGATGAGGAATTCAAAGAAGAAGAGAGAAGAAGAAATGCACTAAGAATGCACAATAGTAGAGATAAATACAAAAATAATTTTGATATCATAAAATTAAATTATGAGTCAAAAATAAAAGAGGGTCCAACTCATATTTGCAGTTGTTGTGGTGGTCTCTGGTTTGAGTCTTCAATCAGAGAATTCACAATTGAGATGTTAGCAAACAAAGGATTAAAAAAAGATTTTATTGACAGTTTTTTATCTCAAAAATACAACCATTAAATTATGTGTCACTTGTAGAAAGGACATCATGCTGAATAAAGTACCTAATCTTTGTCTATCTAATGGTTTAGCATTCTATGAAGTACCGGATTGCTTGAAAATCTTGACTGAATTAGAAGAAAGATTAATATCACCAAGAATTCCTTTTATGGTGATTCGAACGTTAGGCTTCTGTAAACAGTTTGGTCTCAAAGGTAATCTGGTCAATGTTCCGATGAATGTTGACACAAATGTTTCGGTCTTACCGAGAAAGTTTAGAGATACCCATACAATCCAACTAAAACTCATGAGACAAATGAAAAATAAAAACGCCTTTATGTATGAAACAATTCGACCAAAAGTTGTACATACAGCTGTTAAATATCTTGTCGGACAGGAACTATATAAAGGCGAAGGTATCATTATATCCGATGATTGGTTGAATGAGTATTCTAGTGAACGAGAAAATTTCATTGTTAAAGATGAAGATAAAAAAATTGATGCGAATGAAAACATGAAGGAATCAGAATTTGATGATAATGATGCCAATTGGAATGAATCCGATGATAAACCAATCAATCCAGCAGCTACCGAAACATTATTAAATGATGAGATTGAAGATCAGAATGATATCGGTATTAAATTTGCTCCAGCAGAGAATAATAGACCAATATCAATATTGATGGATATGAAAGTTGATGAATTAACATTTCCAAAAATTTACTGTGGTAAACAAAGAAAAATCAAAGAAAATGTTAGATTGACTTACGCTAAAATTGCTAAGTCAGAATTAAGAATGTTCGATCGAAGATGTGGTAGAATATCGAAACTATTTTTTACCTATAAGAAATTGCAAACGAGAAAGTTTTCAGATGCTATTTCAATAACTCTAAGAAAAACAAAAAATGTAACTGTTGCACAAATGCTCAAGCGAGATTATGTCAATGGATTAATACATAATGATGACGCTTTCACATTCTTGAGATGTGATCGATCATCACCAGCATTCTGGGAACTGAAAAAAAAGGAACTTATGGCCATGAACAGGCAATTAGGTTGTGCTACAATCTTTTTGACTTTATCAGCAGCAGAAGCAAAGTGGTCAGAACTTATTGTAATATTGACTAACGTGTTGGGAAATAAAGTCATAACATTAGAAGAAGCAGAGAATATGAACTACGAAAAGAAGTGTGATTTGATAAGAAAAGATCCTGTAACATGTGTTCGTTATTTTGAACATAGAGTAAAATGTTTATGGGAAATATTATCAGCTCCTTCTGGTCCATTTCAAGGCTACGAACTAGAAGACAAATATGTCAGAATTGAATTTCAAGCTCGTGGTTCACCACATGTTCATGCCTTGATATGGTTAAAAAATGCTCCAAAATACGACAAAAATAAACCTGAATCAATTAAAGAATGTATAAAATTTATTGATAAACTGACTTCAGTTAGTTCGAAACCAACACAATTTTCTGAAGAACTTATAAGTTTGCAACGTCATAAACATTCACATACCTGTAAAAAATATGTGAACGGTTGTATTAAATGTCGCTTTGGTATTCCATATTTTCCGATGAGAGAAACTATGATTTTGGAACCATTTAGTGAGGACGAAAAGTTAACTAAAAAAGAACGTGAAGAAATAAGTAAAAAGAAGGAGAACGTAATGAAAGAACTTGAAAAAATATCAAAAGATATCGATAATTCATTACCTTTTGATGAATTCTTGGAACATATTAATATAAATGAAAAAGAATATATTAAAATGATCCGAGCTGACTTAAAAAAAGCAAAGGTCTTCTTAAAACGTGCTCCAAATGAAATCTGAATCAATGCATACAATCCACAAATAATGTCATTACACAGAGCAAATATGGACATTCAGTTCATTCTTGATCCTTATGCATGCTTAAAGTACTGTGTTGAATACATCAATAAATCTGAAAATGGCATGTCTAAACTTCTACGAGAAGCATTGAACGAGTTAAAAAAAGGCAATAACACAGTCAGAGAACGTCTTAGAGTTATTGCAAATAAATTTTTGAATTGAAGTGAAATTTCTGCACAAGAAGCTGTTTATCATATTTTAAGTATTCCACTTTCCATCAGTAGCAGAAGTACTGTTTTTATTAATACAAACAGACCTGAAAATAGAATTTCTATGCTCAAATCAGATGAAATTCTTCAAAATTTGGAGCCTGATTCAAAAGATGTGTTTGTTGAGGGCTTGATTGAGATGTATGTTAATAGACCTGACGAAATGAAAAATGTTTGTCTGGCTGATTTTGCTTCGATGTATAATATTTCAAAGAAAAAAAGCAGATAATGATCGAATTATGAAAAATTCTGATGACGAAGATATCACCGAAAATGAAAGTGATAATAAAACTGCTCCTATGAAAATGAAAGATGGTAAGGGTTGGATTAAAAAAAGAACAAAGAAAAAAATCATAAGATACAGATACTTTAAACTACATCAAGATCCTGAAAACTATTATAGAGAGCAGCTAATACTATTTCTACCATGGACTAATGAAGAAGAAAATCTTATTCATATAAACCATGAAGAGAGATTTGAATTGTATAAAGATATAATTCAACAAAAAAGATCTGAATATATTCATCGTGAAGCTAATGAATTCGAACAAGCTTCAGAAGAACATATGGAAAAAAAAGAAGATGAAGATGATATTGATGATACAAATATTGAATACGATCAAGATAAAAATGAATTTCTCATTTATGAAATAGGAAATACTGGAGGTGATATTTTTGTTGAAATGGGAATAAATACTCGAACTGAAAAAGTCGAACACTTTAATGTTCCCAAAATAATACCAGACACAGAATATCAACAAATGATGAGAAATCTTAATAATAATCAAAGGAAATATACTCTAAACGTAATGAATTTGATTAAAAATGGTGAAAATCAATTTTTTCATTTCATCAATGGAGGTGCAGGTGTTGGCAAAAGCACTCTAATCAAAGCAGTGTATCAATCAATACTAAGATTTTATAATTCACTTCCAGGATATTATCCAGATAGTATTCGGGCTGCACTATGTGCACCAACTGGCAAAGCAGCGGCATTAATTGATGGAATGACTTTGCATTCATTTTTAAGTTTACCAATAAATCAATGCAAACATAAGCTTGTTCAACTAAATAGCGATGTTTCGAATAGAATTGGAGTCAAACTAAAAGACTTACAATTATTAATAATAGACGAAATATCAATGGTTGGTTTTACAATGTTTCAACAAGTCGATGCACGTTTGCAGCAAATAATGAGAACAAAGAAACCATTTGGTGGAATATCAGTCATAGTTTCAGGCGATTTCAATCAATTAAGACCAGTTGGTGATAAATACATATTCCAGTTTAATAATTCATATAATGCTTTAGCAGATAGTCCATTATGGTCATTATTTGAATTGTTTGAATTAACAGAAATTATGAGACAAAAGGATGATAAGACTTTTGCCATTGCATTAAGTAGCATAGCTAAAGGAACAATGACAGATGAAGATATTCATCTGTTAAAGTCACGAATTGTTTCAACTGAAAATTTGGAAACGATTGAAGATGCCATAAGGATATTCAGAAGCAATGCTGAAGTTGATGCATACAATACAAAAGTATTGGCTAATCTTAATACTGAAGGTGCAACTGCCAATGCATATGACTTTTGTATTGGTGATGGACTTGCATCATTAAAAGAAAAAGTGTTGAACAACGTAAAGAATCTCAAAACAACTGAAACTTATGGCTTACCACTTAAAATCGATTTGAAAGTGGGCGCTAAGTATATGTTGACAGTCAATTCTGATACTGAAGATGGATTAGTCAATGGTGCTTGTGGAAATTTAGTAATGATTGATTACGGAAAACTTCAAAAAACTAATGAAATAGTACCATGTGGAATATGGATTAAATTCAATGAAGAAAAAAATGGAAGAAAAGCTAGAGCCAATTTTCACAATGTAATGCGTAATAGAAATATTGATTCTAGTCTTACACCAATCAAACCAGTAATACGTCAAATAAATACGAAGTCAACAAACTTCAAAGTAGAACGGAAGCAGTTTCCAATAGTACCTTGTGAAGCTATGACCATATACAAAAGTCAAGGCGGTACTTACGAGAAGGTTGTTGTCAATTTGAAGAAGGGAATGACAGGATCTGAATTATATGTTGCTTGTAGTCGTGCAACAAAAGCAAGTGGTTTATACTTAATTGGAGACTTCGTTCCACCAAAAACACCTGAACGTAATGATGCAGTGACGTTGATGTTCAAAACTATGAGATCCGAACGAATGCTGAAATTTTCGCTTGCATTTCCTGAAGAATC
Source organism: Rotaria socialis (assembly GCA_905331475.1). NCBI lineage: Eukaryota > Metazoa > Rotifera > Eurotatoria > Philodinida > Philodinidae > Rotaria > Rotaria socialis. The sequence continues at coordinate 7,200 of CAJNYU010002703.1, forward strand.
TGAAGAGAAAACATTTTCCATTATCTTTCATAATGTACAATCATTGAATAAGCATATTTCAGATGTTAAATTTGGCAAAACATTTTTGTCTTCTTCCATGATAAGTCTTGTTGAAACATGGACAAAGCCAAGTGATAACTTAGAAATTGAAGGTTTTAAGATAGTTCACAGACGTGATTGTCATGATGTACGAAAACCATTCGGTCAAATCATTTATTTAAAAAATGATTTAAAATTCGAAAATATCACCGAAAGATATGAATATTCAGGCAAAGATCATATTGAATATTCTTCGATAAAAGTTGATGATATTTGTATAATTTCCGTTTATAATTCACCAAATTCATCATTCAATGTTCTAAGACGACATATGAATGAAGTTATAACTATTTCAAAAAGATTTTCTGATAATATAATTGTCGTTGGTGATTTTAATATAAACTTGAAGATTAAAATCAATAACAAATCTATTGAATATACGAGATCATTTGGACTTAGTTTGAATAATACACTAAATAAAGATTCAACTAATGCAAAAACACAAATTGACTATTGTTTTACTAATATGAAAGACGTAAAGTCTGATTATTTTGAAAGTCTTACAAGTTTTCACAAACCAATATGGATAAGAAAACATAAAGTTTTGAGTAAGTCTCATTTTCATGAAATTAAAAACATTCATACAAATGTAACTTCTAATATCAATGATGAAGTTATGCTTGATGACCAATTTGACACGATGGATATCGACGACAAATTTGTTTTTGAAAGTCATGAAACAGTCGATAAGAATGAACAAATTGACTTAGATATGTCCTTCCAATTAGAAGATCTCAAAGTGAATGATTCATTTGATACGATGGAAACTGAAGAAAAATATTTTCCCACAAACTATGAAATCATTGATTCTGACTCAAGGAAGCTTCTTGATCATTTTCTCCTTCTACTTGAGTTTGATAATGCTGCAGGGACTACCCAAATTTCAAGTCAAGCTCGAAGAATCGATGATTTAATTGAAAAGTCACCATTTATAACTGCGTATAACAAAGATCGATCTGTTAAAATCAGACCGAAAATAGAATATTCTGTTGAAGCATTTGATGCATTTTACGCACGAACTCATACAACTGGAGATGGAAATTGCTTGTACAATTCTTTATCAATAATTAAAATTGGATCTGAAGAACTAACACACTCAATGAGATTATTGGCAGTCAATGTTATGATTAATAATAGTAATCATTTAAAAACCATTTGCCGTTTATTGAACTATTCATTTGAAGAACAGCTAAGGAGAACTGCCACAAACGAACAATGGGGTGGAGAAGTTCAAATTCATGCACTTTCTATAGCGTTACGTCAGCCAATTTATTCTTATGTTAAATTTTTCGATGATCCAAAACGTGTACACTATATTCCATCTGATATCAGTACACAAGATTTGATTAACAGATTTGATGATGGAACTGCAGGAGGTCATCTCAAATATATTGGGTATAAGTCCGATATGAATAAATCAAGTTTATGTATTCACTTTACTGGTATTCATTACGATGCTCTCTTGCCATGTTCAAATAATCCCCATCAATTCATACCAAAAAATGATATAATTGATATGAGTTTGTGAAAAAGAAAAAAAGAACTAGATTTAATTTAAAAAATAAGTTATATTTATATAAACAAGTAAAGTCTCTGGAACTAACTCCTCACCAGGTCCTATGGGACAAAAAGAGGGCATCCGCAGGGCCTAAGGGGCAGTTCCTTAGTGCGCTCAAGGATGATTTTTTTCGAACCATCAAAACCAATCTGTCGTTAGGTACACTTTTTGAAGTACACATAACACTCGGATTTCAATCCGAGGTTTCCGCATTTATTTTTGATAAGAAACGCACTTCTTTCGCAGAAAAACGTTTCAAGGAAAAAATCTACTTAAACTTAAATTACTTTGTTTGTAATGATTTCTTAATTATGAAACATTATAAATTCACTAAACTTCTTCTGTATTTAGTAACAATGATCAATTTAAGTTTACATAAATGTAAATATTAATTTTAGCAACGCTTAAATTTGACATAAACTTTAGTTTCTAAATAATCTTTAACTGTAAAAAAAAGAAAATCTAAATGGCAAATGCCAATGTTTAGATTTGTGACTGAATGCAAACCAGGTCCGGAAGGACTCGTAATTCCCTGCATTGGCATACTCACTTAAGTCGAAAGTTCAAACATCTACACTAGGCATAAAGAAGTATAAGTAGTTTCGAAAAACGTGTCACAAATCCGCCTCATGATTTTGTTTACATATTAAAAACCACTCAACGTGCGAATTACATTTTTAAACTTTAAATCTAAATAATGCACTTACCATAATTAACATGATCTTCTAGAAAATGTTCGCAATCATGGAAAACTCGAATATTGTCCTTATTCACTTTCGTGAACATTTCATATTCAAATTTTTCATGTCGACATGAGCAAGTTCGGTTTTGGTTTTTGCACTTGTAATAAAATGATTCCATTGTTCAGATGAACAATTTGAGAATTTCTTTTTCTAGGACAAATAAAAAAAAATCAATACTGTAATTGTTAATCGAGTGTTTGCTAACTTACTTGATAAGCGACGACTTATCTAATTTCGATTAAGAAAAAAGAGAAATTTTCTTTCTAATCGTCTTTTAGTTTCGAATATTGACGATAAATAACAATGATTATGAGTGAAACAAAACCATCTCACATAATTGACCAACAAGACAATCAATGAGAAATAAATGCAAATAGTAAGGTGCAGACCAGACAAACATGAATGTTACTGATTCATCTCTTTTTACACCAATCAGCTCGTATTCCATGTCATACTACTTACTTTTTTTCTTCTCCGTTCCGTTGTCGTTCAACTTCAACTATATTTCATAGTGGCATGATACATTTTTCTTATTTTCCACACTAATTTACTTTGTCGAAAAGATTTAGATCTTTGAAAATTTTTCTTAACTTTAGATACCAGAGTTTGTTTGAACCGATTCAGATGCTGGTTTCCATGAATAAAATGTTTTATTGTAATTTTACCAAGATATTAGAAAGAATATAAAAACGAACCTTTTTTTATTTCGAATTAATACTGACTAAAACAAGCTTTTCTCTTCATATTTAGATTGATGATCTGTTTGGGTTCAGATTTAAAATATTGAGAAATATTAGTAATCATTTGTCAAGTTTTGTCTTGGGAGAAAGAACTTATTTTTCATGAATAAACCAACGCACTAAACTGCAAGCGTCTACATTCTTTTTCAGTCAATCTTAAAGGGAACGGAGCAACGATCTAATTCTGAATAATTGAGCGCTCGCCGTAAATTTATTTAACATACAATGGACGTTGAGCGTCTTTTTATTTTGTGACCATAAAAAAGAGTCGTTGCTTTTTAATATAAAAATATAGAAACGATCTGGCTTAATTTTTCTCTCATATGAAACTTTTATTCATTATGTCGATAATAATTATGTCAAACACATATTACACCTTATCTTCTTTTTCACTAATACAATAAAAAAAATATGTGAAGCGTACTTTTATCAAATGATATTAGTGCACACATTTGACTTCAAATCATGGCACAACATAAAAGTTGAAACTATATCTACCGTACACAATACGAAGTACGTAATTAACAAGAAGAGCACAATCTGACTCGAAGGGTGATGTCCCTCAAATTATCTATTCTGGAATTCGCATGAAATTATTTCTTTCAATCAATATTAATGCAATTTTGAAAGTTTTCTCTTGAATTTTTTTCCGTGAAATTATTGATCAAAATATTATTTAGGAATCCATTCCAATTGACGTTTGTGAATTCATGATGGCCCTTTTGTCTTGAATACTTTAACTATTCATGTCATATAAATTATATAAGTAGTTAACGTAATTTTTCTTGAAAAGAATAATCGTTTGTTTTAGTCTTAGAGGAAAACACACTCTTTATCTTTGAAATAGGATAGCTATGATTACAATTTCTAATCGACTGTTCGCAAGCGACGACTAACGTTTTCTCTCCATTCAGGAATTTGATTCTAAAAGTCAAACAAATTATTGCATCTCTTTAAGAGTTAGATTCATTCCTATATTGATATTGATCTGCATATTATAGAAAAAATTCAGAATTCCGTTCGCGCAATATGAATTTCGCCTTACGAGAGAAGTATCTACCAAACTGTTACATAAGCTTATCTGAAACTGGAAGTGTACGCCATATCACAATTCAATGGAAACTGTTAAATATGCATTTATTCCGAGATAGGACACCTATGAAATAATACGTAACGTATTATGCGTGATTTCTCTAGTTGAAATATGTTAAGTTGACAAATATATCGGACATATCCTTCCATTTGCTGTCGAATCCTTATAGAATATTCTATCAAACATCGAATAAGTAAATTCAAAACACATTGACCGTTGACCTATGCTTTTCATGTTGCTTTATTTCTTAGTATGTAAATACAATATCATTTACACTACTGAGTAATTCTTCTTCCTTGGGGTGCGAACGAGTTATTTTTTAAGCTGATTAGTGATCTCTTTTGATCATATGATTTGGATGATCCAAAAATGAAAATAGATCAATGTGAAAAAGAGTTCGGACCTAAAGAGCAAATAAATTAATATGAAAGAAAGTATAAATTAATATAAAGGAGAAAGTCGTTTCGACTTGAAGAGAAAATAAATTGATATAAAAGAGAAAGTAGTTTGAACCTAAAGCGAAAATAGATCAGTATAAAAGAGAAAATAGATGATTGCATTTAGAATGTTTTATTCAGTGTACAAATAAATTAAAATCGTTTACAAAAGTAGCGAAGAAAATTTCCAGGGAGAAAGCTATAACGAAAAAAAATTTGAGCGGGGGAAATCCTCCGCTCATCGTAAACTATGTTAGATATGTTTTACTTAACCTTCATATTTTAACTTCAGTGTACTGTATTTAACGAGCGAAAACGTTCTCTTTTAACTGAAAAAATCTTCATTAAGAAATGAGTTACTTATTGACATGCAAATATATAAATTTATTAATAGATAGCAATTTTCTTTTAAACAGTCATAATCAATGAATAAGAAGTAAAGAAAACTATATTATAGGTAAAATTTATTACCATAAAAAAAGTAACGTCAGAGAGTCAATTCATGTCGGGATGAGAGATAGGCTAACTTCAACATTGTATGTTGGACGCTGCTTGATTTTTTGATATATTTATTTTTGAACAAAAAATAGGAAATATCAAATCGTGTACACGGCATCAGTTAATTTCAGAGAAAGATGTGTCTGACACATCATTAGTCTTGAAACATTTCTCGTAATGAATGCATTGTGACATCGCACAATTTCTCAATGGTGTTTTGTGAAAACACAGGAATAGGTCCAAGACACATAATCGTTAAAACTCCGTTGACTGTTTGAATGGAAGTAAGTGGCATACCTCCTCGAATCATATTCATGCAAGGCATCATCGCTGTGAGTTTCCACCTGCCGTAACGTTCGTGAAATGGCAAAATGCCCCAACTGGTAACTATACAAGTCACAGGATCCGCAGGATTTGGTGGGTTCATAACTTTGGGATAGATACTCCCTAAAATCATGCCAAGAGCAAGGACGTGACCAGCGTTGATTGACATCTTTACATGGCGACCAAACGCTTGTGCAAGATGCCACCTACTCTCAGTTGTCGTTGGTACATCTCTTATGGGCAGTGTGAACATCATCGTCGCTGATGCGTGAACGCTGAGGTCATGATTGGGAACAGGAGGCACACATCGTTTGCGCGTATCAGCACTAATGGAAAAGTTCAGTACACTTGTTGAATTGGCGTGGCCATTAACTAATGTAGAAGTGGCGCACATGAGGGCACTACTGACAGCTGATGTAACTGTCACACCCATTTGATGACACTTTTCTATCAGTTTTTGCGTATCTTCCTTATTCAAGATGCCGTAAGCGGCTTCAGTGTGGCAATGGGTGGCCATATCAATCAATGGAAAATCAATATTAGCCAAAGGAATCTTACAAACGGTCGACCTTGTGGTCGCATATAGGTACAAGGTCGCTAAAATAAATTTCGAAAGTATGAAGAGTCTGCCTAATATTGATAGACTTTTTTTGATTGCAGTTTCCATAGTCAACGGCCAGTTCAACGACCTGGTAAACATGTTTTCATCGCCACCACTCAAAGACACGAGAAGCTCGTGTGCCACAACACTCAAAGAGATTCCATCGCACACACTGTGCTCGCATATGATTACAACTTCGCGTGGGCCATTATCATCACCATCGTCATTTGGATCCTGCAGAAGCCAGAATTCGACGAGTCCTTCCCCGATTACCGTGGTCTTCTTTTCTCGCTTTCGCCATTCCGTACGCCAGAAATGAAGATACTCATCACGGTTCCGCGGTATTTCTCGAATTGTGAGACGAAGTGTGTCGTCTTCATCCAGAAGATAACTACCTGGTTCTACGCTACGCATTCGAAGACGACTTCGAAGAATAGGATGACGACGTTGCAGGCGCCCAACAGCTGCAGTTAGCATTTCCATAGATATGTATGGTCCTTGCAAATGGAGAACTTCAACAACTTTCATATAACCTTGCTGCTGTTGTGAGAGCTTCATTAGAGCGTTTTCTGCTGATCCCAAAACCCGTTGGTTCGAGTTGACGTCATGCGAGCCTCGGTAAAACCAGGACCACATATGCACAAGAAGAATTGATTATCAGTTAGCTAAATAAAGAGATACATTCGATTGATCGATGATTGCATGAAATTAGAAAGCATAACATCAAACTGAATTTCAAATAATATACGTCCCATGTCGGAGAAATCGCCGATTAATCGCCGACTTTTTAATGATATTATAATATTGAAAAATAATCATAGAAAGCGTTTTTTCTAAGAAAAAACAGTATAAAAAATGAATTCCATATTTTCGGGAACCTTTTTTCCTATGTTCTTCTCTAGACTGTGTGAGAGTTACACCTATATCTTGATCTGTGTTATCTGATATCATATTTAGATATTAAATCTGCTATCTCTTAGATTCGAACTCGATACCTCAGCTAGAAAGACCAATGTATTATCCATTACCCAGGAGAATGAATCCTAGCCTAGGATCCGATGAGTTCCGATCGGTTCCTATTGGAATCCGACGGAGCTCTTCGGAAGGCGCTATAAAACTGTCGGATTCGACATTGATTCCTCAACCAGGAATCCAACGGGATTTCGTCGGATTGTAGGACCCGATAGAATCCGATGGGTTCGGTATCGGATTGATTCACCTAAGTAAACTATACTTACTATATTTATCTTACTTTGAAAACGTTATATAAATTAAACGGAGCAGCGACGAAAATTTTCTCAAATTTTTTCTCTTTAATTTTAATTGCTTATTTCTCTTAATGTCTAACAGACAGGCGATTATGAGCATGGGTATTAATTTATCTTTATTATTCACTTATAATAAACGATAAATGCAAAATAAATAAATAAAATCCTTATTTCAAAAGGTGAAGATAAATAAAATCTTCATTTAAAAAAAAAGAAATTACCAATTAATCGCGATTAATCATTCTGATTTTTGTGCGATTACAATCAATCGCGATTAGTCATTCTGATTTTTGTGCGATTACGATCAAACGCGATTAGTCATTCTGATTTTTGTGCGATTACGATTAATCACGATTTTACGTTCATTTTTTGATAAATCACTAAAATCGCGGCGATTTTCACGACATGGGGTATATCATAGAAATTTGTCAACCAACAGCTGAGTCAGTTTCATGCTGGTTTTTTTATGCGAGATACTACCTGATGATTATATCAATGATGCCAGAAATAAACTAATCAAAAGATGCTCATTTAGTTTCATGTGGAAAGTTCTTCACTGCCGGACAACAACAACATCTGTGTTGAAACTTGAAAAAACTCAGAATTTGAAGTGTTCAATTTGTTTGTGAATTTCCCAGCATAGCTAGTTTAGCGAGGAATCTATCCCAATCGAATTAGAATGTTTAATGTTCGGATTCCGATTGAATAGAATGATATTTTCAATAATTGATAAGTCTCGCAAGTAGTTGATAATCATAATTAAAATTTGATTAATCACAGGCGAAGTCGAAAAAGTAGCGTGATTACTAGGGGCATCAGGATTTCGCTATTGGTAACAGGACGCTTGATGCAGTGAAGTGGGTGCTCAGTCGCCCTCATGATTCTGCCACTAGATGCAGAAGGACGAAGTAGTATCTTCAAATCGAGAGCTAACTTTTGATTAATCGTTGTGAAGATGCTACATGCAAGCAGCAGTAAAATTAATAGTTAAGAGTCGCGAGTGGTAATCTCATGGTGTTGTACTCCCTGTGGAGTTGAATTCAACCCTGATAGATCTCAAGAAATATGTGGAGAGTTTATCGAAAGCTGAAAAACTATTTAAATCATAAATCTAGTCAAAGTTTTAAACGATGGAAAATTACATGCAACGCATCACAACAACTTAGAATTTCATGGAAACATTTTTACTCATGCCTTTCAATTTAATAACTAGAAGTCAGATCTTCGGCGTTTTGAGTTCATTGTTATCATATGAAATGTTCGCCATTAGATGCTCGTTGTTTCTAGAATACTAAGTAAGTTTGTCTCAACTCTTTATCTTATAAAATTTAGACTCTTATTGCACATTATAATAACAATTTCTAATAGCTTTACACTCTTATTATTCTGCTTTTCATACATAATTTAAATGGCTGCCATTTAAAGTGGTGAGTAAAAAACCCAGGACAATGATTGCTGAAGCAGTATTCCGTGAATTTCTGGCGAAAACCTGCAAGAAACTCGCTGTTTCCGACCGGAACCCACCGGGAATCGTCCGGAATTCGATGCAGGAATCCGGAAACCGTATCCGGCTACCAGTTTTGACAGATTCCTCTCGATTCCGACCGGAGCCGGATAAATCCGATCACCGGATCCATTCACCGGAATAGTGCTTCCAAGAAATCTCCGGAATATCACAGAACCGACCGTTTCCGGGACCGGAATCTTCGACCTGGGTGTAATTAATTTTTTACAACTTCTTCAATGCCACGAATCGCACCATCATGTTAGTCGTGCCCAGTTTCCCTTTCATAAACTGTTACTTAATGATACTATTTGCATTATATTATAGATGAATACGTGTAGGACATAGATTTTCACTTGATGCGTCTGCTTCACTAACATTACTAAATCCACGTTTTTACTCAACATGTCGATTTCTTTTTTTCAAGGATTCTTTTATTTCCATTTATTCCTTAATCTACTTCTACGACATCTTCATCTGATATATTACTTTCATATTCAACAAGTTGAATCATTTGTATATAAACATAAAATATGTTAGTTTTATTTGAAAAATATTCAATATTTATATATGAAGATGAATAAAGATAGAGATCAAACAAGAAATCTAGAAGCTTCTTTTGTTTGATTTAAGACAATGAACAAAAATAAGAGTTAAAATAATGATTTTTCTAATTATTTAATTTACTGATCGTTTCATTGACTCTATTAACCATAAACTATGCTTCCACTGTTTATAAACATGTGTTGAAAATAACGAGTCATTTATAAGAAGTTGACATTTTCAATTACAAAAAATTTAATCATATATTTTAGATCTCCATTGATGTCAGTACACGATAAAAACCACGAGACAGAAAAAATATGAAAATAAACAATGACAAGCGCTATAGTGATGAAATAGAACTCTCATATAACTACTAATATGATTAGGAAGTAGATATAACTAATCGAGTGTTTCATTTGACTGTTTGAACCGTTATAGGTGGCATAAAGAAAAAATGATCGGTTCTAATTATAAATCGCATCACAACACTGTTTGGAGATAAAACTCATAGAAACCAAACACTATAGTGCTGACTGATAAATATTTCAAGTCAGTCTTTATCAGTAGGCTAGCAAGTCCACTTCACTCTAACGTTTTCAAGCCGGTACCATTCCTGCGATATAATTCATAATCATACTTTTCTCAGGCTAAGGACTATGATAGGATAAATATGATTAGTCTAGTAATAGTTACCGTCAAGAAATATCCACGGGCGATCAAGTTAGAGAACGAATGAGTAAATATTCATTAGTTACACATGCGAGAAGCGCACGTTTATATCTCTTTTTTTTGTGATCGCTGATGCGTAGCTCATGTTTTCTTGCTTCTAAACAAGAAGAAAGTGAGAAGGCAAATTGGTAGGTAGAATAGTCAATGAGCAATGATTCTTGGGGGGTGGGTGTGGGTATGGGTGTGACCATTCGCGTTTGAATTTGTGCTGTTGTTGTTGGTGTCAATGAACTGCAGCGTGTAAATCACACAAGAATGCGGACTCCTCTATTAATATTGATACGTTTTTTAAAAATGATTAATCTAAGGATATAAGCAAAGCTAATTTCATGGTGAAAAAGTAAAAAAGAACTCTTTAGCATGTTTTTCTAACAGAAAGGAGAACCCATTAATGCCGTAATACTGGCTTAAGTCACTTGTAAATTCACGAAAGAGTAAAGATAATAAGACTTTAGAAATATATTGAAATCGATTTCGTAAAAAACCTAGAGTTTTTTGTATGTTCTCTACAGAAATAATCGAAAAAAACGTTGTTAAACGCGACAAGTGTGTCTAGTGATTGTTTGACACCATTCTCAGATTAAATCTAAAATAAGTAATCTTTACAGATTGTTTCATCCGATCTTGTAAGAAATACTGATTCCACCCCTCATCATCATCATCAAAGCGTATTCAGCTATTATATTATTCAATTGTTTTTATTTATTGACTGATGTACACGTTGACATTGTTCAACTAGACAAGAGTCTTGAATAGAACTTATTGGAACTGCTTCGTATCAATGCCAAGTTTTTCGGCATAAGCATCTCCGTAGTAGACTAAAAGTTCCTCTCCGACTTCGATATTTCGAATTGACAGGTAAAAAATATCACCATGATCTATAAAAACAACAATATATAAGTAGTTTCACCGGAAACTATGTACGAATATCATCTTACACACTAATGACATGAGATTTCGTTGAGCAAAATTGTTTGGACAATTGACGAATCGAAGCCAATTCGAATTTTTTGGGTCAACTGCATCGATGTAATACATAACATTACCCGACTTGTCTAGCACCTATACAAACATAAAAAATACGGGTGTCAAGCTGTTTACACATACATTCCAAGCATAGCTGCTTGCTCCGTGAATGAGGTCAACGCTTCGCTTATAGCCAACGTAAGGACCAAAATAACTGAAACGTGCGATGCGACGAGATGCAAATACTCCTAGACCCTTATAAAAACAAATTATTTATTTTCATTTGTGTAATACTGTTTATAATATATATAGATTACTTACAGCGTTCGGAAGAGAACTTTTAGCAATGTAGACGGTGTCCGTTGGAGTTGTTGCGAGAGCATAAGAATTGGAATCGACAAGAGAAGGATAAATTACCTAAATATTCTTTGCAGTGATACATATCGAACAAATCACTATGCAAAGTTGACTCCAAGACAACACCAGAACAACTAGGGAAGATCTATGTGCTGTAAAATTTACAACAGTTTTTTCAAATCATATCACAAATATTTTTCCTTTCAGTCAGACATAGCACTTGATACTCATAGATAAATCTCTGGTAGTTCGCTCTCAACTCTGTGAATTCTAAATTATTTTTTAATTTATTTACATCCTCCAGTACTTTCTTGCCTGTGAATCACGAATATGAATTAAGTCAAATCGAAGTTTGTTTCTGGGTGAAGTTTTGCCACTGTCTTCACAATTGCTACCGGATAGCAAGAAGAAAAATATATATGGCATCACGATGTAAAATCTATGATCCATATAATAGCCCATTGTGTAGAGATAGTCCTTGTACGCCTAATCGAAAATGCAAATACTCTGCAATGCAAGCAATTCAATAGTAATTTGTTTTATTTGAGAAAAATAAAATCGGTAGTAGCAACAAGCATATATGAGTAATAATAATAAAGTTGACAATCAATAACAAAAAAACAGAAGGAAGGCAACAACACAAAGTAAACTACTTAGAAACATAAGATGAAGAAAGGAGTAAACAAACAATAATATATACAATTCGATTTTTAATGGCAATGTACACCATCTGGCGGCACTAACAAATGTATAAAACAATCATATAATTGTAGTGTGATTTTGAAGAGTACGCCCCGGAGAAAACAAAACATTATACTCGTCATGAGTATTCTTAATTCATCCGAATCATAATTTCAAGGTGTCCATGCACACTCAACAACCAAAACAAAATATAAAAACATTTAGAGAATTGTACAAAGTTAAATCAACCTTCTACATTAGCATTTTTATATCAGTGAGCGTGAGTTGTTCAGCAGATTTTTATTCATATTGAATGACTACTGAGAGAATATATACAACTGCCAGGCACTGTTTCATCGCTTTTTTTAGCTGTAAATAAGGCTCAATGAGACTAAGAAAGTCCTAAAAGGGTTCGTATGCATAGTGTGCCTGGTTGAATATTTGATTGCCACATTGGTGTCAGAAAATGGATTTTGTTGTACTCTTTTTCAATTTCTTTTCTATATCTCGAGAAGTTGAGATCTGATAGCGCTTCACCGATATCGACATCGACACCCCATTTCGTTTCTTTCCGTTTATACGATGTGAGTGTAGATGTGAATGGCAATTAAACAAAAATGGAATGCACAAATTCATGATATTAAAATTCTTATAGCTGCAACTTTACTTTTGGTGATCACCTTGATTTCTTATTTATAATCAAAGGTATCAGCAAACTTTTGCAGCGCTTGCTTCTTAGATACATCTGTAATTCGATTTCTTTTTAATTTATGAGTAAAACAAGAATATGATCGCTTGGATATATTAAATAATGAGTTCGAAATTTTAGCCAAGCCAATTAATTCAAATGATATTTGGTTATGTTTCTAGCTTTAGAAATCTGCTGGACGCGTGTGATAAACTACATTTGGACTCCTACGACTCAAGATAAAGTTGCCAACATCGATTTGCTGGCGATACACGCGTTTGGCGCTCTCCAATTCCATTTCTGCAGTAGCCTTTTCTGCTGCTTGGACCGTTTTCAATGTCGAAATGTATACTTCTTGTTCTGATTCTGCCTACTTATCATCGTTTCTGCATCATTCTTTGTCCATCTAGTAAGCGGATCACGCCATGTTGGACTCTAATGACTGATATTTCTCCGTATTACTTCTAAGACACGCTGAGCAAGTAACTTATGATTGCAAGCACGTAGATAACGGTTTGAAATAATTTTAAATGTATGATTTTTGGGCGTTGTGCCAATGCATTTTTCGCACAAATCAAAGCTCGTATCACATCGTTGGCAGCGGTGTCGCGTCCCGCCGAACGATTTAGTCCCACATCCATCACAAAGGATACCGAAATGTTTCAAGTCATGAGCAAGTTTAAATGCCACGTTGTGCCATTCTGATTTTGAAAATGTATGCATCGACGGATGTTGACGTGGCATGTGCGCAATACATTTATTGCAAACAAAGAACTCATATGGACATTGATTGCAGACAAAGGGTTCATCTCTGCCATGGACGAGCACCTTTAAGCATTGACCACAATATCCAAAAAACATTGTTAAATACTCTTGATGCTCGAAAATTGACGTTGAAGGTACCTTATAAACAAATGAATGATATGTTTATGGCTTTTAAAATAAGCGCCTGTTAACTTAAGACAAGAATGAATTCGAATTTTATAACAAGACATGAGACAGGTTTGAAAGTGAATGAATCAGATAAATAATTTTCTTTATATCAGACATTCTGGTATTACCTTCACATTGTTTTTTTCTTGTACAGTTTCTCTTTCTCTTGTCAGTGATAAGCTTTTTGGTGGCTGTGACATCAATATATTATTCATCTATTATGAAAAATTCTATAAGTTGGTTTTTTCAGATTTAATCGCCTATTTACGTTTTCGAATGTATGGTAGGAAATATTTCTGAGATTGTCCTCCATCTTCGTGCATGGCTCACACACCAGATGTACAAATCATGATTTCTACCTTTTATACAGTTGCAAATAAAAATGAAATTACGTTTGATTGAATGTTTAGTTATGCGTATTTATAATAAAAAAAAGTGCGAAAACCTCGAATTTAAATCCGAGTGTTATGTGTACTTCAAAAAGTGAAAAGGTATACTCACTTTTTTTTCCTATAAGACGTAGATCTCATCAAGATAATCCCTTGTCACTAAATTGCAAGGAGAAAATACAGGCGTGCTAAGTTAGCATGGACCACACTGTATGCGACCATATCCGGTGACCACTGACTCTACTCTTAGAGTGATATAATATCTTTAGAAATCACAGAAATTAAGTTCAGATTCGTGTTTAGCTTGGAAAACTGGGTAAGAAGAGTTATTTTTGAATGGATTTGCGCTTGTATCTAGCAGGATTACGATCGTATGGAACCTCATGAATCTATAAGAGATATATGATAGATACAGGCATCAGTATTCTCCTAAGAAATCACCAATATTAATAGCTATCGAGTTCGGGTTTTTACCTTTCGATAGTCCTTTTGACTAGCTACAAAACCAGGCATTTGAGAAACCCCAAAACTACTGGTCATCTGAAATATATCTAGCCAATTTGGTTTCTGGATGCAGTTTTTGTGCATTTTTTAGACCTTTTTTAGGCGGTATCTTGTTAGAAAGCCACGATTTGGTTCAAAACTAATATCAGATTCGGAATCAGCGTTAAAAACTGAGTCGATTTTTATGTGTTGTGAATAATTCTAAGAAAAATATTTTTTTTGAAAAATCCCTGTACCACCCCTCAGGGTTGGATTGGTCAATAATGACAATTTTTTCGATAACTCAACCATTTCTTGACGGATCCTTCTCATCTTCGAACTCGACTGAGACATTAATGAGGCTGAACTGTGTAGAAAATTTCATCATGATCTAACTCTCCTTTCGAGAGTTATCGTGTAAACGGACGGTCGGACGGACACACTGACCGATTCTAGAGTGTACTCACTTTTTTGAGTACACAAAAAAGATCACTGAAATAATCATAAATATATGATGCAATCAAGCGGAACGTGCTCAAGTTACCAACGTCATCGATCACTATGGTCACTTCCTTTTTCTTGTCAAATCAAATACGAATAAAAACTTTATCTTGCAAAGCAAGGAAATGACGAAAACAACTTTTCACAATTTATAAAATCATAGAGAATAACATTTTTCCTTGAGTGACAATTTATTGAATCTCTTTAAACATCTTATGAAAAACTATGTGCGATTGTAAATGCGGTTTATGCTACTTTGTATTTTCATCTAAACGTTCACATATTTGCCCAAAAGTTATGTGAAATGATTTATCATAAATACCATGAAACTTGATATTGTCTTTGCATGAACAATAATTTAAAAACAACATTTCTCGGCAGTGTGACTATTATATCGTCAGATTAATGGTTCAACTAGTTCAGGGGAAATATGGATATTAGTATAGAGGTTCATATAATCATGTTAATGGAAATTCTGATTGACTAGCTAAATTTCAAATCTGGATCTTATTATAATACATTAGTCACGAACATATATGTCAATAGTTAACAAAAGATTAAATGAAAACCACATTTTTCGAAAGGTGTATGTATTTTGCCATCAAGATATTTGTTGATTAGACAATTCATATTTTTACGCTCGATAAGTAGTGCTACTTTATAGCCGGATATTTAAGACGCCATTTTGCTACATCATACACAGCTCATATTTAGTAACGCGATTGCGTCAATATTAGTTATGGTGCCAAAAACGTCGCCTCTAAGGCAATACGTACGCATTGGTAACGATCTGATGCATGTTGAAGTACGTAAAGATACAGGATACTCTGAAATACATTGTTGAATTCTCTTGATTAATACTGAATTTTGAGGGAAGCAAGATGCTGAAAGAATAATGACATTATGCCATCGGTGCAAGAAAATCAGATTTATTTTCTACACTTTCTTAGCCTGCTTAATTATTCTGCTCGATCGACTAGAGCCAGTTGCTTCGTCGATCACATGAATTTCTACATCTATATCTAAATTATGCTGAATCCTTTACTCTTGTACGCCAGTGAAAGTCGGAACCTAGGCTCTTTACATGATGATTATATACTATTCAACTTATTTGTTGCTGCGGTCAAATGATGCAAAATTCAAGAATATATAAGCAAGCTAGTGGTAGGACAAAGAACCAACTATGACACTAAATGGTGTGTGAGAATGCTAGTGAAGAAAATACGTCCATCATGCAAGTAGGTAAATATTTAAAGATAAATGTCGACTCATCAGAACGCGCAAATTTATCTAATAGACGCTATCAATCTACAAGCACTCATAACATAAAAAAAAAACAAGACCATAATATCCACTGTTTCTTTCGTTGCATTCATATCTCGTTATGACAAATATGTACCATAGCAGATCGGTAGTTGTCTGTTTGATTATTATTATTGTTTGTTTCTTAACTATTGATCGATGCCAATCGACTCCATTGGACGATTATGTAAACTTGCCTGATTCACACTTTGAGTGGCATGTGATAAATACATATAAGCAGCCCGACTATGTACTCTATATTCTTAATTTTACTTCTCAACAATGGTTTAATGGTACGTTCTATGAGAGTGAAAAATATTATCGTCGTTTTTCTTTCAATCCTAGAGAGTTTCTCAACTCGATCTATCTGGTGGCATTTTTTATGTATCACCGTTCCCAATAGTTTGACTCGACCGAACAGTGCTTTCATGCTGATCGACGGCGGCAGTAATAATGACGCGTGAGAATAACTGATGTGAGATATATGAATTAAATAAATTATATTTTCTAAAGAATACCTAAACCAGAAGATAATTTCGTCGCTCTTACATCTATGCTTGGAGCCAGTAGTGGTAGTATCAGTGTTGATCTACAAACTATTCCTAACGAACCTACTCGATTTATGGTAAGCTTGACACGTGCATCTATGCCATATGTTTTCATCGCACGATCTGATGATAGGCTGATCCAACAGGAAGAAACCGCATGGAAGATGCTATTATAGCATGGACCTGGAAGAGTTTTATTGACAATCCAAGTAATCCATATGAACTTATTCTGATGCCTATGACCAAGGTATGAGTAAATATAATTCTATTAAAAGATGTTGTGAGCATTTTCAATCTATCTAGGCTGCAGTTCGTGCTATGGATGCTGTGCAGCAATTTGCAACTCAACTCGGAATTCCAGTACCTGGAACATTTGTTATCAGTGGTGCTTCTAAGGTAAACATATTTTTCTTTGAATAGGTATTCAACAGTTGTATGCAATTGTTTTCAATGATAGCGTGGATGGACAAGTGAGTTATTTCACTGGCATGACATATTTTTTTTCTCTCTGACACTTTGAAATCTTCAGCCTGGACAACGGCTGCTGTTGACAATGTGCGTGTTATTGGTGCCATACCGATCGTGATGGATATGGCCAATTTCCAGAAGGTAAAACATAACCAATATGCTGGATAAGCGACTGGAATCGATGTTTTCTTCTCTAGAGTCTTCATCATCACTTTCGAGTAAGCAGATAAAATAGCATGTGAAATTAAAGTTTTTTCTTCTGTAACTTAATGTGACAGTCTTTGAATGGTTGGACATTTGCCTTCAAGGACTACTACGAACTGAATATTACTCTCTCTGTTGATAATCCAAACTTGCCTAAAATGTCAGAGATTATTGATCCATACTGTACGTTGATTTTATATTTATTATTCTTGTACGTATATTTTACTCATGTAGATTACTTTGAACGATACAAAAAGACAAAAATCTTACAAGTACAATCGGCTGGCGACGAATTTTTTCTACTCGACAATGAAGTAAAAAGATCCTGCTGATCCTATAAATTTCCGTTTTATTTTACGTTCATTTTCAGGAGACATTTTGGCAAGAATTACAAACAGTCACGGGTGGCACTTATCTCAGGTATCCTGAAATGATTACTATTGAATTTTAATATCGTATTGTAGACGATTACCTAATGCTGATCATTCATGTGCTGGCCATGAAATTAGTCTATTCTGGACAATGCGAAGCTTCTATCTAAGTGTCTATGAAGTGAATAAGATAATTTTGTATTTCATCGACTATTCATTCATTATTTGTCTAATTCAAGAATAGACCATTTCCTTCTCTTCACTGGAATAAAACATCAAACAGTACGCATGGTTATATTCGTGCCGTCGTCGATTTTAGTTATGGTCCCAAACCGATGAGTGCCTTTGGTTATCACGCTCGTACACTGAATGATCAAAGGTTTGTTAAATATAGATTTCATTCATTCATTCATTCATTATATTTGTCATTGATTTGATATAGACGGGATTTTCGTCTGCTCATAGCTGATCCTAATCATCCAGGAAAAGCTACTCCCAATCCGGTGATTTGGTTTCATACTCCAGTTGTCACTGAAGTAAAAAACAAATGCCTTCGATCGTGTTCTAATTTCATTCTTTGGTTGACTTTCTATAGGGACAAACTTCAACAACTATTGTTTATTCATTGACCATTGAAAGTCCGTCGAATGGCTGGGAAGGTTTTTTTATTCAAGTAAACTTTGCTGGCCCAGATGGTACAGTTCTAGAACTTACCACAGAAACACAAGTCGTTCCAGATACATATCCAACAGCTGACTGCTTTAATGAAGGATGTTTTGGTAGTCTCGTGTAATCGTTCCGCCTAACATTTATAAAAAAAAATAATAGAAAGTTACAAACATAGAAACGATTTATATGTATTCATTACCTGCCATATCTTAGAGTCTCGTAAGTTAGACTAGGCTTGGGTATATTGGCGCCCGTTGTTTCTATTTAACCAGCTCCATATAATCTAGTACCATGTATGATTTTTGAAGGATATGGATGCGGTTTTTAGTTAACAAGCATGACCATGATTACGTCCCTGCTGAATGGCTCGTCAGATATCTGTGCAGACGGAGGAATCATAAGATCACACATAAGTTACTTATAATGGAGAATTTATGATGAACTTTCTTATCAGATGGATTTGTGTTGTTCTATTCTCTTTCATTTTTGAAAGTAATAATAATAATAATAGGTTACACCTTAGATTTCTTTTTATAAGAAAAATTAGAAAAGTAACTTTCGCGAGAAGAAAAATCAACGATTACATGGAGTTCTGTTAAAAATCGTTGCAAGAAAAGGAAAAATGAACAGCAACAACATATCGAGTAATCAAGAGATAAATGTATTTCATGCTCAAAAAAGAATTTAAAACTATCTACCTATTCTATTTGAGAGTCAGTGTCTCTTTCTCAGTAACATCACTCTAATATTATATTAACATTGAACATGTCAGTAGATTATTGGAAAACTGCAAAGTGCTGAAAATTGAAATAAATATAACATATTATAAATTCTTTTGCACATGACGAATTCGCTAAACTTCATCAGATGACATAGGTAAAATACATTTCCGATTATTGAAAGAACTTACTCTGCAAGAAATATACAAAAATTGTATCTTCTTAAAAGTTTGCATAAATGCGAGAATTTTTCAATAGTAAACAAAAATATTCACGTATATTGCAATTTTACAAATTCAACAACTAGTATTTCTATATCTTTAGATTAAAAGAATAGTGTATATAAATGCTGATCAATTTACTCGAATATCTCACTGTAATTTGTTTTTGTTTCAATTATTTAAATGCGTGGCAAAATAAATAACTCAGTTGTTCTATGAAACTTTCATTACCTTTCATATTGTAAGAGTGGCATGCTGGGAAAAAGCAAAGCAGAAATTGCAACCAGGTTGAATTTTCAACAATTCAATTTGAGTCTAGTGTTTCAAATCGAATTAAATTCAGAGATATGAATTCGGCTTCTCGTATCTGGTTTCTTACGAGTCTGAATTTTGAGATGACCTACTTTCACGCCCACATCTGATCTTGACTCATTTGCAGAAGAATGCAAGTACGCGCGGCAAATGCGCGACAACTTAAATCTTGTGACATGTAATTTTTTTAAGCGACATCTGCAGTACTAGAACATGTGACGAGCTCGCCAACGATAACAGGCGTTTAAGTTTTTGTCAAGGGAACATATTTTTGTAACAAATTATCGGGATCATCTATCCGACAGATCGTTAGTTAAATTTGTTCTCTCGAGTAAAAAGAAACATCAACAGTATGCGAGCGAGGGGTATTCGACAGTACAAGTCGTCAACTATGTTCTCTCTTTTTCTTCGTGTGTTGCCTGCCGTATGATTTTTTTATCTAAACGTTTTTTCATATTAATTTTTTTCTTACTGTCTTAATTTTGTAAATTTCAAGAGGTATCCGTATCCCAAAAAGATGAGAATGTGACTATCTTGAACATCATGACTCTCAATATGTACTCAAGATGGACCAGTTGAATGCCGAGAAGATTATATTCTTTGATGAAGGAAAACAGCTATTCAATCAACAAGAAGAACTATACAACCGCGTGAAAATGCAAATTATTCTATCATTTACTATTTTTTATTTTTGATAAAAATCAGTTATTCCAGAAGTTTCATCAACCAAAACATGATCACGTCATGCAAAAACGAAGTTTTTTACGTTCGAAGCTATGTATCTTTGCTCCAACTTGAACAGTAGTTATGAAAATTTATGTCAATAATTGTCTAGAATCGATTGGCTACCTTTCCAATTTTGAGCACTTTTTTATTTGTTGTAATGCAGAAAATGAAATTCTTCTATGAAGTGCCAAGACGTTTGGCTGGTTCTTTATAATGTACGCCATCTATAGAGTAAATATGCTATATAAATGAAAACAAAACACCGATGAAAAACCAGCAAAAAATTGCCGGTCTTAAGTTTTTACCGGACCAGACCAGTCGGTCTGGTCTGGCACCGGTTTACCGGTTCGATTCTAGATATGATCTGGATAAACTTTCACGTTCATCCATTCACTATCTTTTCGTCGACCTTGATTGTCTTATCGCAACGAAGTAAAAGTAGAGAAAAGAAAAATTGATATTTCATATCAGTCAAGCAAGCAAGCAAAAAAACCACTTCGTTATGGTGATGATGTAAAATACACTATATATAAATCTATTTGCATAATTAATTTTTTATACTTCTTTTCAATTCATCATTACTGAATATGTCTGGTGGAAGATATAAGAACGTGCTATTAATTGGCGCTTCTGGTAACGTTGGTAAAAATATTTTACCCGATTTGCTTGCTGATCCCGATTTTAAAGTCAGTATTCTCTCACGCACTGATTCATCGGCAATTTTCCCATCTAATATCAATATTATTCAAGTTAACTATTCAGATAAATCAGCTCTTGTTCAAGCACTAACCGGTCAAGATGTTGTTATTTCCGCTGTTGGTGGTGAAGCTTTAATGAAATATCTAGAGAAAGTTCTGATTGAAGCTGCTCTTGAAGCAGGTGTTAAATGGTTTATTCCATCTGAATACGGTTTCGATCTGGACCATTCTTCTGCTTCTTCTATTCCAATAAACATTCATCAACTCGAGAGCATCAAATTACTCAGGCAACATGAATCACGTATTGCACATACGTTTATCTCGACCGGCGCTTTTCTTGATAGGGGTCTCGACAGTGGTTTTCTGTGTTTTGACTTGGTTAATCATTCAGCAACACTCTACGATGAAGGCAAGCACTTGGTGTCAGGTACGCTGCTTAAAAATCTTGGTAAAGCTATTGTTGCTATTCTTCATCATCCTGAATTAACTTTAAATAAACGAATCTACATTGCTGATGCGACATTTACACAACAAGAAGTCTTAGTTCTTTTGGAGAAATATACAAGCACAAAATGGACTGTGAAACATACAACCACGGAAGAAACATTGAAACAAGGACAAGAGGAATGGACAAGGGGTAACTTTTTGGATGCTTACATCGCATTTATTCTAGGATTGATATATAATGGTGAAGGTGCGTGTGATTTTGAAGATAAGACACACAATAAAGCTTTGGGATTGGAAAGAGTCTCATTAGAGCAAATCGTCAATGAAGCTGTTCAACGAGTAGAAGCTGCTGCTCATTAGATGTTTTTTTTTATATCACATAGAAATTTTCGTTATTATTCAAATCAATGCTTAGTTATACCCTGAACAAGTCACATTATTTGAATATAAAATTAAAATTAAATTATCGATATTGTATTACGTAAGAGAATTTTCATAAAGTTCTAATATATGTGCATTCACTTCTGTATGTCTTGAGGAAATTTGAGATAACGATAATATTTGCTTGCTATTTCAATTTAGACAAGATGAGATTTTCGAATATTCTCACAGCAATTATGGGCAGAAACACAGCAGGCAAACATCAATTTTTTTTGGTTTTTGTTGAAGTGCGAAAGCAAAAGCTGACTAGCGTAACGCCCTTTTGGGGCTAACATATGGAATTCACATATATCGCTTGGACTTACTAAACTGATGCAAAATAGCTCAAATGAAAATTTATCTTAATTTCTAAGATCTACCATTAGGACATGATCTCTTTTTGCGTATGTCTGTAATGAGGGATCAGTTGCTAAGGCCTGTAATGGTAGTCCACTCCTGTGTTGCTAGTGTCTGCAATGGATAAACCTTGTTTTTTCATGTAGTCTGTGATGAAACAAAAAATAATAGTTAGCAGACTAATTAGCCTAGCTCCTAATTAGAATAATTTTAAACTCGTTAATGACTGTAATGAGGAGGCGGAGTTACAAAAAGTTCGCTATTGAGCGTAGAGTCACTATTTGCTTCGAAGGTCTATATAAGTTCTACAAAAGTCAGAAAAAGTAGTAGTCATTGTGATATCTACCTCTTTTGATATTCCTGTCACAGCATCATATGAAAGCGAGAGAATCCCATTCAAAAACGACCGACAAATAAAGTCGAAGAAAAACATCGGAAAGGGATTTGCATGACATGAAAAAATACAACTCGAGTCTTTGAACCCTCAAGCAACTTTTCACAGAATGATTCCTATAATTGAAAGTAGAGATGAACGCTCGTTTGAATAAATTATTGTGCAACAGTTTTTTTTTATTACATATCACTCATAGTTGTGATGTTCTGGTTCTCTCTTCTATGTGCAACCACCACGAATTTTATAAGTTCGATAGTTGAGCAATTTGGTGATATTTTGCGTGGCATCAATGCTCTCATATAAAAATATTGACCGATGGCATGCTCTAGAATGACGCTATTCTTTCACTTTTCACGCAAACACTCAAGAAAAATGTCAGCGATGAGTGCTTTGCTTTTCATCATTGTTCGTACAAAATAAAATGATGATTAACGAATTCGTTGCCTCGACTTCTTTGTCGTGGTTCTCTTAAGGCTGAGCACTATGACGATCATTAGCCTAGTGATACGAACACAAAATATATTAAGTGAGATTACTTTGCCATATTACAATTGTTTTTCAATACCAAAATAATCTATCGTATTCTTTCTTCCATGTTGAGATGAATTTTTCCTTTTTCTTACCGTTTCCGCATGTGTTTTCATTTAATTGCACTATCATTTTAATCATTGATTCAGCTGATAAATATGTCTTTTACATGCAATCCTTTGTCAACAACAAGTATCAGCGGACAAACACTTGTTAACTTTTTTTCAAAATTTTCACTGTCTTTTCATTTGCTACTGTTTACAATGGAGAAAAGCAATGGCTCACAAAAACTCGATGTTGAAGATTTTCACTCATTATTCCTTCAACAATAATTATAAATAAAAAGCAAACGCTTAGTTTTTTGGTCAGACAATATCATCTATCATTCTTTGATGACAAAGTTCTTGTTTCTGGGCCGTTTGACGTAATGTTTAATACCAAGTTACAAATGGATACATTATGAATACTGTGAATAGAATGAAAAATCCAGAGTGCCAGAACAGTGATGAAACAGAGAAAAAACATATGCTTTGCTCTGGTGCAGACAAGGTAACGCAAAAGAAACATCGTTTTCTACTGCGCTGTGCGCTCTTGCTATGTTGCAGAGCTATTTTCTTCCTCTCATAGCTTGACTGAATTGCATCGCATTTGTTTTTTTGCTTTCTCTTTCTTTGACTGCATATGTGTTTTGCTTTGCTAATTAGCCGCCTTGCGTTGGTATTTTTAGTGAAATTTTCAACTGAAATATGCTTGTCTGATTTACTACTACCATTTCACCTGCATTGGTGGGATCACTGATTCTATACTCTGTTTTAAGCAGTTACTGATGACTCAATTGAATAATTATTCTTATATTGATCGTCAGTAGAAGCTCAGTGAAGCAGATATTTTCTAAACATATATTATAATGTGTTATGAATCAATAGAATCGTTCGATCCAGTACGGCCTTCATATGCACATGTTGTGTTCTTTTTTTTTCGAATGACATTTTTTTCTGTTCTAATTATTCTGAGTGATTAAAACAGCGACGATTTGCTTCGTTTTTGCCCTTTAAAAGAAGTATAGTATGTGTTTGTTTTCTTTTCTTTTCTTTTCTTTTCTCCTCATCAATAAATGAAAAAAGGTAGGAATCCGAATAGCATATTTTATGGTATGCATATTTTTGTGGTAATTGCGCAATAGGTATTTTAATTCGCATCGAAAACATATTACTTCGTTATTCTCGGTTCAAAAGAAGTTAAAATAATGAAGTCGAAGAATTTAAAAAAATAATTCAGCATATGATACTTTACGAGTGATCACATACTACTACTTCAACAGCGGGTACATGAATATCGAGTAATGTAGAATCTCGTATTACAAACAGTTGTTGTTGTTGGTGGTGGTAAACATCTTATGAGCGATGAAGATAATTTTTAATCTCTCAATTTCGTTTAAAATTTTGAAGAGCTTCGATTGCGACGAGCCATCGACTTTTGTGTTCACTGTTTCCTTGAACCGAATAATTAACTTGCAACGCTTTCAATAACTATAGGTAATCAATTGAAAATAAGGTTTCAGTTGTAATTGGCAATGGTTTTCGTTGCACTCAGCCTCTTACAATGAATCTATAAACGAATACGAATATGATCGACTATATTTATAATTATGAAATCGATGAAATTGGTTGCCAACTGGTATAGCAATCGATCATATTTGATTGAGAATAGTTGTCGATTAAAAATTTTATGAATCTATGCTATGGCTAGAAAGGTTGATACCTCTGTTCACTCGCGGATGAGAACAAACAGGGATATTCGCGAGGATCTATTACTTTTTACGATGCCAGAGCTTATTAAATCGCATTTTATGCACTAGCCATTTTTAGGAAAAATATCATTACAGGATAGATTTGTTTTAGATTTAAATTCAAATTCTGAGAAGCATGGCTGGAATATTTCAAAAGTATTTTGGTCAACTTAAAAGCAAAGTAAAATCAATCTATGCCGATAGTCCATTTGACTGCGTGCTAAGTCTCATCGAAATGAAAATCGGCGTTGCATCTGAGATCATTGCTCTTGGTATATTTCTAATCATACTTTTCTTGTTCATATCATATTTTCGTATTTTTTCAAAGCTTTATTTAGTATTCTTGCTGTCTATCTCGTTTTTGGCTGGTGTAACGACTTTGTTTGCAATGTTATCGTACTGATCTATCCAGTATACATTTCGTAAGTAAAATTTCAGTCAAAATAAGTTTCTTCGCTCTATTATATTCAAACCTGAAATTATATACGTATGTATCATATTTGCAAAGTATTCATGTCAAAATCATTATTCTAAATCAACACAACGGCAACCCCAACCAAAAAATATATGTATTATTTGTACATTTTCTTTAAAATCGAATGATTTTCCCCATCGTTGCCAAGCCGAACTAAGGCGTTTCTAAGATGAGCTATATCAAACAGATGAAAAAGTATATTTGAAGAAAATTCTACAAGCGTGATTGTTGAATTTTTCAATATGAAAAGATCAGTTTTAAGAAAGAAACATATTTCAACAACGCTTTCCATGTGAAATTTATTGAGTCGTTTTCACTTTTCCATTTTGAACATGTCCATATGAAAATTGGTTTTTTGAAATAGTGCACATAATTCTTAGAAGTAAAATAATAAGTAGTAGCTTCATTAATCTACTATATAATACTCCTTTACTTTCACTGGAACGTAAGTAGTGACAAACTCAACTAGAACTATTTTATCAATATTTGTATTTTTAATGATAAACGGAAATGAAACTCTACAGTTGGCAGCACAGAGGTCAATGTGGCGAATGAATCTCTTCTATATGTGTTTACACATTCTATGGAGTATATATTTAAGATATAGACTTAATTGTTTCATTTTTTCATCAGGTTGATGACAATCCAGTTATCGGACACATCCAGCCATAAACGCCTGTTGACCTATTGGCTTATTTATTCATCACTCGGTTGCATCGAATATATTCTTCATCGTATATGTGATTTCTTATTATCCTATTGGCTGGGCAAATGCATTTTTCTGATATGGTTTCTTAAATCTGAATCTTCTTCTTCCTTAAGTAAGCATTTAATAAGTAGCTACAATCAAAAAAGAGCATTGGCTCAAGTCGATGAAATTCTTTTTTTTTCTTTCATTAGTTATGTACGACACCAGAAAGGTCCTTCGTTTGTGGGAAGATTCCGTTATAAACCTACTTTTCACAGTTTTTTTCTAAACTGGCCACGCTAACCGTCGTGAACGATCCAGAATATTTTTGTATTCATCACGTTCAAAACCTTTGTCAAAAATAAATTAGGCGCTTGACTTCACAAAATCTATTTAGGTGCCAATGAAAGTAAAGACTATGCATAGAAAACATCACATAAGAAAATTGTTGAACTTGAGTCTGAATTTTCTGTAAAAGAATAATTATGATGAACGATAACAATACTGAGTAGGAAAAAAATGATAAGTTCAAAACAAAACTACTTAATGATTGAAAATGGTTTTGTTGCCAGGCAGTTTTAAAATAGAAGAAAGAAAATTCTCTGCTACTTTATTATATGTCAGTGCAAAACGATTTTTCTAATGAAGCATTTGTCCTAGGAAAACAGAGAATATAATTTGCTTCCAATAGTTGGACTTACTACTGTTTTATTTCTTCGCATCTCCTTATCTATATTACGATTTGTTTACATTATAGTGGTAGAGTCATCAACACAACAAGAACCAGAATATAACAACGATTCTTCAAATGGCGAGGTCAATGTGGAAGAACTTATTGCTAAAAATGGTGATTCACCGACGCTGAATCTATCTGCACAAGGAATTACTGATCAGAATCTGAATATTGTGGTCAATGCGTTAGGAAATAATACGGTGAGAGTATAATAATGTATTATAAAAATTGATTAGGTAGACAACTGTAGATATGTAGCTTATCTACTAGTCTTCATGACTCTCTCGATACATCTTAGTATAGATTTTGCCACATTTTGAAAAATATTTCGATCATATATCATGTCGTTGGTCTGCTGTCTTGGACTAGTTCGTTCTTTTGCGGGGACTCACCGGGGAGTTGTCTGGGGAAAATGGATAAAATATTTTATTACTAATAAATTCTTCTTAATTTTTTAAAATTTTAAAAAAATTAAAAATTTTCTTTTTCATTCTAAAAAATCTGATCAATTCTCCCCAGAGAAATCCCGGGGGAGAGTGGATTAGGGTCTCACCCAATTCTGTACATCTTTGTGGCTAGAAATGAACTTTTGAAAGTTTTCGAAATGTCATCGTGCTAACAAGTTGAATTTTCAATCATTAAAATACAGCAGATGGTGTTATAAACATACTAGCCAGGAAAAGCTCAGTCTCACATAAAATGACAGGCAAATCTGTACGAACACCTCAATTTAAATATAAGTATGCTAGGGAAAACAGTTCAGGTTGAATTCGCGACTCGTGATTCTTCGAAACATAATATTTGCGAACGATAACTTTGATAACACTAATACTCAAATTCCATCAACATTCTTATGTTCTCTTTTTTTATACAGACAATTAAAACTCTCGAACTCGTTTCCAATTCGATCAGCGCTGCAGGAATTAAACTACTGGCTGATGCTTTAAAAACTAATTCGGTGAAATTTATTCTCTCGTTATTTTGTTGATTTTTATCATTGCTTCTGCGCACAGACACTGACAACACTCGATCTCAGCAATACTGGTATCACAGACGAGTCAGCTCAACATCTTGCTGATGTTTTACGAAATAATACGGTAAGCTTGCATGTTTTTTAATTTTTCTTAACTATTCCTGATACGCTTTTCATAAAGACACTTTCTACGCTTCGACTTTTCAGTAATAGCATTGGAGTCCAAGGAGCCAAACATCTCGCCGATAGTTTAAGAGAAAACACGGTGAATTTTATGCTCTCATCATCTTTTCCATTTCTATCTTGGATTTTTTCATAGACACTCACTTTAATCGATCTTGGATTGAATCAAATGGGAAGCGAAGGATCACAATACTTCGGAGATGCTTTACGGAATAACACGGTGAATTCCTTTCTCGCTTTATCTTTGCCATATTCATTGCTAATTTTTTACATAGGGTCTTAAAGAATTTAATATTCAAGCCAATGAATTAGGAGATGACGGAACTGAACATATAGCTAACGCTTTACAACATAATACGGTAAACATCTTAGCTCTTTCATTTTCTTGATTTCTATTTTTCTATTTTTCTATAGACGCTTACATCGCTCGGTATCTTTTGCAATCAAATCGGTGAAAAAGGAGCACAACATATAGGTGATGCTTTAAAAAATAACAAGGTGAACCTCTTTCGCTTTTCAACTCTCTGATGTCTTCCTCGTATTTTTCGCACAGACACTTACAACACTTGAACTCCGTGACAATACTATCGGAGACAAAGGAACTCAGCATTTGGCTGACGCTTTACAATACAATACGGTAAGTTTCCATCTGCATTCATGTCCTTCATTTCTGCACGTACTGTAACGCATAGACTCTAACCACGCTTCAGCTCGATACTAATGGTATCGGTGACGAAGGTATTCAATATCTGACTGAAGCGTTACAAAAAAACAAGGTAAATCTTTCTCTTTGGACATTAAAATCAGAGATGCTTTTACTTGTTTACACAGACACTCACTTCACTTAGTCTCAGTTCCAACAAATTGGGATACGAAGCGCTCAACCTTCTCATCACTGCTTTGGAGAAGAATGCTGTGAATTCATCTTTCTTGTTTCCTATCATTTTTATTTTCATTTCTTCATACAGGCACTCACATCAATCAGTCTCTCAAGTAATGAGTTGGGACCTGAAGCCTGTCAACATCTAGTTGATGCTCTAGGAAACAATACGGTAATTTTATTTTTCTCTTCATTTCTCTGATTTTCATGGAGACTTCTTTAAAAAGACACTCACTACACTCGATCTTGGTTGGAATAGAATTGGAAACGACGGAGCCGAATATTTGGCTAATGTTTTGAGCAAAAATACGGTGATATTTAGTTGCCATCCGTTTTTCTTATTAATTTTGAAAATTTCTTCATATAGACGCTTAATAAACTCGACCTTTCGTATAATTCAATTGGAGATGAAGGAGTTCAACATCTAGCTAATGCTTTACGAAAGAACACGGTAAACTTCTTTCTCTCGTCATTATTCTTAATTTCATCGTTCTGCTTGCATATAGGGTCTCAAGGAACTCAATCTTTCGGGCAATCGAATCAACAACGTAGGGGTCAAACATTTAGCTGATGCTGTTCAAAAAAATACGGTAAATCGCATTGTCTACTCAACTTCTATATATTCATTAGCATTTTTCATACAGACACTGACCACACTTGTGCTTATATCAAATAGCTGCGGAAGCGAACTTGATTCATCTGCCATGAAACTTTTTCAGAAAAATACTGCATTGGAAGTTAAGATGTCGTGGTAATCGCTGACAAAAATAACACTGACTGATAAAAAAGAAGGCCTTAGTTTAGAGATTTTCTTTTCAAAATTACTTTTTTTGAAAAATATATTATTCATACTCAAGCATAATTTTCAATTGGCTAGTCTTCATTTGAAATTAATTCGCATTAAAAGTTTAGCATTGAGGTGTTTTGATGGGCGTGAGCTAACGTTTGAATAGTCTTCACCCACAACCACACCACCCATCAAAATTCTGAACGAAGAAAAGAAACTTTACCGATAAGCGAAAGTTCTTTCTCTAGTTTAAAGTATAGAGAATTATTGGATCCTATTTTACGGGCATATTGTCAACAAATAAAATATATTATCATCAATAGCTCATCATTCATTTTACTATTGCTAAACGATATGAAACTAGATGTATCTACAAATGAAAGCTGCGATATAATTGTTTTTCAATAAAACTATATGTTGCTAACGAGTACGTGGTCGCCCTAGTCAACTCTCCCTAGAAGAATCCCCAGGGAGTCCCTAGGGATTTCGTTCTTTTGCGGGGACTCCCCGGGGAGTTATCTGGTCAAAATCGATGAAATATCTAATTACTAATAAATTCTTCTTAATTTTTTAAAAATTAAAAAAATTAAAAAGTTTTTTTTTTATTTTAAAAAATTTCATCAATTCTCCTCAGAGAAATCCCCGGGGAGTCGTTGGGGGAGAGTCGATTAGAGATTGTTTCTGCCACATCTTGGTTGCTGAACATTAAGTACCCAGGTCAAACAATCAGACAGTAAGATCCTCTACGATCGTACCTCTGATCTTACAATATTATATAAGATCAGAGGTACGATCGTAGAAGATCTTACTGTCTGATTGTTTGATCTGGGTATGATAGTTTCTCTGCAGCAAATACTCAAGTATTTTATTGCGTTCATCCGTTACTTAAATATTGAAAAGAAAGATGCAATATACTGCATAGTTTCCATTGATGTTAACCGTCATATTGACGGTGCAACTGTATTCAAGTCTTTATTGTCAACTCATCAGTTTAATTCACAGGAAGAGACAACAAAACTTGATCATGGCTTATGATGCCATAGATTTTGATCTTGAAAATAGCAGTTCAAAACCGTAACCTAAAGTTAAATGCAATAAAAATAAAAGATAATGCTATATAGTTACAGTTTATATACTTTGACTTTAAATGAAACAAAACAAAAGCGCAACTATAACTGTTAAATATGATAGGTCATGTTATTGTACCATACATGTCAAGTATTCAGTTAAATAATTTGGCATAAGTATCCCAATTCAGATCGTATGAAGCGGTCTGAATGAGACAGTAAATGGATACCATACAAGGTATCCAAAGCTGTTCCTACGATTTGACTGATGTTATGACTATAGATATCCCGTAATAGTAGTATATAATCGACAATTCCATAATACATTTCATTGAATACTGTCAAGTAAACAATGATAGATAGTTTCTGTCAAATTTGATGTCAAAAAAAACATTTGATTCTTACAGGTACTTGACTCAACAGTTAGAATGAGCTCTGTAGAGAGTAAAAATATTTAATTCTTAAAATATTGTGCCAACGACACATCATAGCTTAGTTTTGGTCTTTTCTTTCGAAACCTAGAAAAAAACGGTGTGATCAAAGCAATAATATCCTATATTGTTCAATAACTATGCCAAATTATATGCAACAACTGAAACCAAGTACGCATAACGCAGCTAACTGATTATAACAAGGCTCTCCTGTCGATCGCTGATTCATCAAAAACAATTTAGAAAATTCTTTTTTCAATACAGTCCCGTCTATGAATTCTACGTCTTATTGTATCCGCTCATCGTACAGTCTCTCTCTTCACGCTAAAGACGAATTATGCAAATTAAAAAAACACCTATCTGTATACATCACTTTTGCTACAGTCAAAGATTTGTTCTGTTGAAATTTTTTTCTCCAAACATGTATCATGAGCGAACCGATTTGAATCATGCTAGATATTTTGTATGCAAAATTGTACTGCTATATAAGCTATCAAAATTTAGTCTATAGTGTATGAAATTCGTTGAATATATCCCGATAATGGTTGATACATTATTCAATAAGGCATTGCATACGCAGCATTTATATTTGTTGTAAATTAGTTCCTACAGGCGTCGCTGGTTATGGACAGAAAACGTCTGGTATTCGATGGACATAATCGGCTTGTTGCGTGCTTATAATGTCATTGGCGAAGCATTCGGTTCGTTTGATGGGTGCCAATAGTAGCTTATGATTGACAGCATTGCGCTCATGAGTAGGCGCACCTTACCCATAACTATTTATTGTTGATAAATTTCTATCGAAAAAATAATATTGTATTCTTAATTTTGCCATGCCTACTTAATAATATATGATATATTTATTGAGTTTGTAATTTAATTAGATAATGACAAAATAATTATAAATATAATCATCAAATAAAAATGGAAACAACTGCAACATATTCACTTGAAGAATGTATTAATCATATAGGCCTAGGAAAATATCAATGGCGTTTAATTACAATCCTGGGATTTTGTTCAATGGCTGACGCTGTGGAAATGATGCTCTTAGCTATTTTAGGGCCAGCAATTACTTGTTATTGGCCTGATGTGACAAAAATTCAAATGGCAGCATTAACTACTGTAAACGTTCACAATAGTATTCTATGAACGTATCATTATTGTTACTTTGTAGGGTGTCTTTGCTGGTATGATGGTTGGCGCATTTACATTTGGTATTATAGCTGATAAATACGGTCGCAGACGAGTAATTGTTCTAAGCGCAGTTTTAAATACTTTATTTGGAGTATTTACAGCAGTCGCGCCGAGTTATTATTGGATATTGATCGCAAGAATTCTTGTGGGATTTGCTCTATCAGGGGCTTCTCAAGGGTACGTGATAAATAAAAAACAAAATTTTATAACCGTTATTTGAAATCAAACTAAAAAGCACGATAGTCTTACTTAGACCATCAAATACAGACTAATCATCTAGATGTAGATACTTTCCTATTGAATTTATTTGACAAATAATAAAATTAATTCAAAACAATTTTGCCTATTAGCATATAAATATTATTTTCTTAATAATCGATTTTATGGCTAATGTTTTGATTGCTCAATATTGATAAATACTGAGATATTTCATGTATTTATTTTTAGTTCAACATTAATGCTTGAATATTTACCGTCGGCAACTCGTGCAACGCTCATTATCGTTGTTGAGCTATTTTGGTCATTAGGTAGTATATTTGAATATGTTTTGGGTATGATTATCGTTCCATTATATGGATGGCGTGTGTTAACAATTCTTTCTGCTTTACCAATATCAATTGTTGCTGTTTGTATGTATGTAAGTATTCCATTAGTCTCTTTAATTATTCAAAAGATTAATTTTTTTCTCTAAAGTTCGTACCTGAATCACCACGTTATTTCGTTGCTAGTGGTCGTCCAGAAAAAGCTGAACATATTTTAAAAGCAATAGCATTAACAAATAAGCGTTCTTTGCCACCTGGAAAACTTCAAGATGTCCATGCTCAGGTTAGTTTAAAGACGCGACAATTCCAAATAATATTAAAATGTTTCTTTTCTCCTGTCATATTAGGAAGAATGTGGTTCACTAAAAAATTTGTTTCATGTGAATTATAAGCGCACATCGTTTCTACTTTCATTTATGTGGATGACAGTAGCTATGAGTTATTATGGTTTAATCTTAATCAATACGTCGATCATGACATTACTTGACGATGCGCATCACTCAATAGGGAATACGAGTACTATTAAACCTAACGAATGCAAAATGTTAACCACTGAAGATTATCAGTCATTAATATTTACAACATTTGGTGAAATGTTAGGTATACCATTATTATTATTACTTCTTTCAAAATTTGGTCGTCGTGTCGTCTGTTGTATAAATTTCTCATGTGCATCATTTTGTTTTTTATCATTTCTATTTATTTCTCACACGAAGCCATGGGTAATCAATGCGATTACATTTTCAGCACGAATGTTTATTAGTTCACAATTCAGTTTAATGTATCTCTATACGATGGAAGTTTATCCGACAGTTATTCGCGCTATTGCCGTTGGATGTGCATCGTCTATGTCAAGAATTGGTGCTATGATAACGCCATTTTTAGCGCAAGTTTTAATTAAACACACATTTAGTGGAACTATTGCGATTTATGCTATAACCACAGCTATGGCAGCTATATGTGCTGTTCTATTACCAATAGAAACTAGAGGACGTGAACTGAAAGTAAGATTTTTTCTTTTACGTTTCTGACCAACGTACAAATGGCCAGAAGAAAGATTTCTACTGGATATAAACCATCTGAAACAAGATAATATTTATTCAGAAAATTCACGAGTTTCCTGCAGGATCCAAATATGAGTTCGAATTCATAGTAGATTTAGTGAATATATCAGTCCTATCGCTTGTGTTACCAATTCATAAGTGAAAAACGATCTAAAAACAATTTAGTAGATACCCTCAAACTTGACGACGGCGACGGAGGGAGAACATGTATTTATCTTGTAGGAGACAACTTCATTGGTATCCAGATCAACAGGCCAACGAAGGATTAAGTCTCGAAAGAGTTAAATGCCGTTTTTGGGTATTTTAGTGATTTGCTATTTGTTGGTGATGCTCTATCGATATTTTTCTTTTTCTTGCTAAATCGATGATTATACTCGAGAATTTGATTTTTAATTTTTGTATATTTACTTTTAGCAAGCCACGTCGGATCGAGCTAATTCATCAACAGTACCTGTAGATACTACTGTAGATCCTTGGGCAGCAGCTGTTGATAATTTAGCATCGCTCATGCATATAAATGGTAGTGTTATAAATGAAGGATATCAACCGTTAATACAAGACAATCTCAGTGATGAAGAACTGTCATAAAATTCCAATAATTGTTATTTTTTGATTTTTTAACGTTATTCTTTTTCGACCGGTTGCTAAAAAAATTACAATTTTATTAATCAAATTATTTTTTCTTCTGATTCTCATTGAGGTGGGTTATTATCGTTGACATGATAAGCGTCTTCATTATTCTGAATATCATCGGTTGTTACATATCATAGATGTTCCATTTTGTTTTGCTATTGTGGATTAACCAGGAAAATCCACTTCAAATTGGACATACGACATTTAGTAGAATCCTGTGAAATGTAAGCCATTGCCTACAAGTCTCATATCTTTTAAAATGACCTGAAAACTTCATTCTTGAGTTATTAAATTTTTAAAATACGATTCTACACCAGAAAATAAGTCAAAAACACAACTTTTTTCAACATTCGTTATCTATAGAACAAAAGATCTTTTTCACATGGAAACAACTGCGAGAGCTATTTATAACTAAAAATTGTGTAATTCGTTCTTTTTGTCTAAACCTTATCAAGAGCACAAGTCGTCTATTGCAACGATCATGAATTGACAACAATAGAGCATGTTTAGAGTATAATGGCCAATTCATAGTCTCGCTACAAATTCATTAAAATTAAATATTGTACAAAATATTTGAATTACATCGTATGACGTAATATAAATTGAACACAAGCAATATGAGAGATCTACATTTTTCTCGGTTCTGACAGAAAAATTAGAAAAGATAAGATTTCTCTCAGTTACAATCGCTTAAACAATATAATAGCCTTGCTTCGTCAAGGCCGTTTAATTGTGAAAGGGAAAAACAACATATATCTTCATAATAACAAAAATATTTACCTTTCGTTATCTTGAAAAAACAGCATTAGACGCTCCAATATTTTCTTGAGGCGACGTAAGATTAAGAGGTCAAAAACTCTTCATATCTTTTGAATGCATGATAATGGTGTCAAGAAATATAAAACCAAACTTTAAAACTATAGAAATAATTAATACATATAAATCATCGGACAATATGTACTAACGAATCGAGTCATTTTTTTCTTATTTGCGTATTTTGCAAAATCCGTTTTCTAAATATTATTAATTGAAAACTCAGACAAGCTAACTACTTTCAGATCCCTCTACTCGAACAGCTTTCTATTCAATTGTAGAGAGCGAGAGAGAGATCAATCGTTGAAATTTACGCGTTTTTTTATTGCGATTGGTAATCAAAAATTGGTTTTACAGCAAGTTGCGCATTATAAATATGTAATACATCGTGTGCAATCTTTCTGACGTCTACAGTCGGTCGATTCATATTAGTAAAAAGAAAAACGGTTCGCTCATCTTCTGGAACACGAACGATCATCGTTCGAAATCCCTGCCACGATCCACCATGCTCAATAATCCGCATTCCATTAATTGCTTCCAATAGCGACCAACCAAAACCATATTCATACGTTATATTACCATTTAATTTAACGGGACTCCACATTTCATCAAAACTGGCTTGTCTCTTGAGTAATACATCGCTGTAGAGAGCTTCATCCCATTTAACCATATCATAAATGTTGAAATAGAAACTACCATCAGCCATCGTATTGAATATGGGCGACACCCATGGCTGATTTATGATGTGATCATCGATGAACACGTATCCAGAAGCACGGTTCGGAATGATGCTTGTTTCATTTATAATTCGTGCAGTTTTCATTCCAAGAGGACGAAAAATATGTTCGTGAATAAAATTAGCATAGCTTTGATTTGTTACACGCTGAATTAAGAATCCCAACATTATATATCCGAAGTTACTATAAGAAAATTGTTGGCCTGGCTGATAGATGAGTGTAGTACTTTTTATTATGTTGTAAACATCGTCCTCAGTATAAGCTTGCTGGAAGTTTAAATCGGGAGAATATGAAACCATTCCTGAAGTATGCGTTAGAAGATTTCGAATGGTAATATTCGCCCATTCGATCGGTGCGTCATGGAAATATTTTTGAATTTTATCGTCCAATTGAAGTTTTTCATGTTCAACGAGCATCATGATAGCCATCGAAGTAAATTGTTTTCCTACGGAACCGGACTGAAACATTGTTTCAAGTTTGACAGGTACTTCATGTTCGAGATTTGAATAACCATAAACCTTACTAAAAATGATTTCTCCTCGTCGAAAAACACCCAGAGCAACACCGGGTATCTTCTGTGTTTTCATCGCGGTATTGATTACTTCATCAATCATAAATTCAATTGCATGATCTTGCTCTAAAATAATTTACAGGGTGCTCAATAGATAACACTTCTATTAAAACAAACATCAAATATCTCAGCATCGACTCAATTAGATCTTTTGGTCTTCTAGTTAGTTGCCGAAATTCATTCGAATTCTTGGTTTTCATAGTTATCTAAGAGGACTGTAAAAAAAAGCTACAATTGTAAATTTTCGAATTTTGCAACATGAGCTAATTCTGATTCTAAACGGATATTAGTCTGTTCCGACTGGTGAACCCATTTTATTCTTTCATCTGGATTTTACGAAGTCAAATAAATGAAAGTTGAGAATTATACTATCTTACTAGTTGATTTAATTGTTTGAGATGCGTGATGTTTGCTTCCATTGATAGCATCAATAGCTAATAAAATTATAGCCAATAGTAAAATTCTAAACAAGTAAATCTGGATAGGTTGCTCATTTGTGAAGGACTAAAAAATTTTACCTGTGCGTGTCCTTTATCATCGTCTCCTATATCATTATGATAATCTGAAGCGAATATAGGAATCACTCCTTTTTATTTTTTTCTAGCTTGAACTTTAAAAGAGATTACATCGAGCTGCTATAATTTTTCTTGATATTTACCGAAGAAAACTAACAGAGGCAAATACAATAAAATTATCCGCGAATCATTTACAATAATTGTACGTGTGCAAAGTAATCTTATTTCGCTCTGCAAACATGAACCGTAGAGCTAAGATGAAATTCAATATTTAATTGAAATTCGTTTTTCCAAAACATGTAATTTCTTTTATTTAAAACAATCAAACACAGTCTGCAACAGAAAATCATGGTATATAATGTGAAATAAAGCATTTCATTCTGACGCATAGATATTGACTGGCATAACCAATGGCCATTACGTGTGTACAGTGAGTTCGAATGTTGATGACGACCAATAGCTTGATCAATGCATCTCATGATGTGCATTCAAGTTCAGAATAACAGTATCCAAATCATATGTTGTTTTTATTAAGAAGTAATTTCATATAATTATTGACATTGATAACTTCAGATCTGGTTCAATTAAATACAATATCGATTAGTAGCCAAATGTCGCACGTGGAGGCTGAGAGATTATTCTGGCGATTTCATTCCTACAAATCAAGAGACGAAGAGTTCCACTGTCTACAACATAGTATCGCTAGCTAGCAAATATTTTGCAGCTCATTATTATAAATATGACTTGGATACATCAAAGACAGTAGTAGAAATATGTTTTTGAATACAATCTGTTCTATAGTTTGAAACACTTTTCATGTATCAGAGTACAACAAAATAAGTTGTGAAACTAGCTGTTGCAAAAGTATATTCTCTCAAGATTAAAAGTCTCATTTAACATAAACTTCACCGATATGTATCAGCATCTTGAAATTTTAATCGTCAGAAAATTATATTTGAGAACGTTAATATTGTTCAAACAATATCTTGTATAAATTATAATTTACTTACGCCAGAAGTCGCACACTTTCAGGGTCAATAGCCAATGTAAATAAAGGATAGATGTTGTACTAGAAATTTCGATAAAAATACAGAAAATTCGATGATGCTGATCATACCATATGTTCGTTTGTGTTCATCTGAAGGAATTGCGATAGTATATATTGAGCTGCCTCATTGTAGTCATCACGGCCGGTATAATCAGGAGAGTATCCTCTGTTGTTATGTATGATGCAGTTAGTAATAGAAAGCACAAACAAGAAAAAGAATTCTAACCTCAAGCTTGAATGAGTGATCTTGCTAGCGAATATATCTTTTTTGTTTAAACAAAGAAATATTGTTGACTCTCTTAGCCATTGTGCACGACATAATGAATGGAAATAAGCAATGGATTCTTGCATGGGATTGTATCCGTTTTCATGATCAACCTTACAGTAGGAGAAAACAAAACGACAGAAACTACAATAAATAATTCTATCTTTTTACCTGATCGTAGCAACTGAGATCAACTATATTAATAATTGCTGGTGCATCTATAAAGTAGTTGAGCCATCTGTTAGCGTTAGACGTGTATGACAACTTAGTATACACATCAATAAGCCATATTGTAATTCCTGTGTGTTTTGTTTTCACAGAATTTCGATCTATGCAACTAATAAATAGTGGATCATACCTGTGTCTAATTGGCACTTGACTTCGTTCAAATTGTTTTTGGTTGTGTTACCAGCGTGCAGAATATCTTGTTCCACGGGGGTATAGTTATCATTCAGAATTTCCATTAATCTCTTCAGAAAAAAGTGATGACAACTGTCTAATCGATCCTTGTGCTGTTTGTACCAAATCTTAATATCAACATCTGACCACAATCGTTTTAATGCATTGGATATTTCCGAAGGAAGTTTACAACCATTATTAGATAAGTTTGCATGCCACAACAGATTGTCGAGAACTGCGAAATAGAGAAGATCAATGTTTTCATAGCTGTTAGTATAATTCCTAATTATTTATTATGACATCGATGATATTAACTCTACTGTATCTTGTGACTGTTAACTCACAAGTCTGAATTGATACGATCCATCGCCGATTTTGTGATAATATCGACTGAGAAATTTAAAAGATCTGCTAGAGCAAAGTCTTAATCAAAAGATAAATATTGAACCGTGTCCTGTAGAAAGTTTCCTTTTCAGCACTATTGAATGATACATATGATCGGATTCTCTACGTCCATCTATACAAAAAAGACGGACGTATGAAACGTAAAACATTTTCATTTACATCGCTCGCACGGTATTTTTCTATTCAAGAAATATATTCTGTAAAATGATAGTTGAAATACTTACGATAAGAATAAGATAAAAACTTTAGCTTTAGACATTGATCTTTTTTCATTTCTTGAATAATGGCGATCAACGAACGGAACACTTCCATATATATTCGCTTTCTGCACTCAAGAATTTCCTCATTTAATAAATTAGGATTATAAATTAAATCCATATGATGAATTAGAGTTGTTTTACCAGAGCCATAGATACCTAAAAGATTTCTTTTAATGATTTGTTTAATCAATTATTCAACATACCGGATACAAGACATTTTATTTCGGATTTTTTCTTTGTTAAATCACTTTGAATTTGTCGATCGATCCAACGGCTATGTTGCTTTGCTTTTTTCTTTTCACGAATCTTGAATAATTTGGCTCGAACTGTATTTCCCATGCTATTTGATAGTGTCTATGAAAATCAACGAGATGAAATTAAAGTTTTTTACGCACTTAACAATGCTCTATTGAAGCATCGTTGTAACTATGCAAGTACGAATCAGCTTACTTTCTCCAATACGACGCACGACCAGTAATAACCATCGGAGAAAAACGCTGACAAAAATAAGAACGCAAAATGCAAGACGTGCCTCGTGTAGCTTTGGCAACACATTATTTTATATGATGCAGAACGAGCTGACAATAAATATTTTCCAGTATTTTGCTTTTTAAATAGTTCACCACTCAATCCTCACGTTTGCATATGAAGCAAATTCTAGATGAATCAACAGAGAATTTTCTTTCATTGAAATTACAGTGTACGGAAGCATTATTTTTTCTCAAGCCTCAAGAAAAACATCTAGATGCTCTGAAATATACTTATTAGTCGGTATATGATTCGTTGAATTTCACAGGCATAGTTTATCTTTTGACAATATTCAAACATGTTTCATATAAATTTGATCAACCAGTCCGTCATGACTTTATTAAAGAAAGCTTCTCAACAGTACATTTTAGATCAATATTATTAAAATAAAATCTATCAAACTATTTATCATGCTTTTTTCCGCAATATTTTGGGTGTAGACCTACCAGTTAAATCAATAAAGAGCTTCTTTTATCATTTTTCAATAGCTCTATATCGTTTAACAACTTATCGAATCACATATCATGTATGAAAATCATGAATTGGTTATAGAATGAGAGGAAAAATGTCTCCGAAATTCGTTAATCCTTTTCTTTGATAAGAAAAAACAAATTAGTTTTCTCTTATTCAGCGTTTTTCACGTGAATTTTATTTTCAATGTAAAGCTCTTGTCTTAAAAATCAAATGCAAAGCTTGACTCGCGAGTTAGAATTTTCTACTTATTAGAAATGAAATCAAGATAATATTCTAGTGTTAACAAACATTGTGACACAATGACGGAAATTAAAAAAACCAAAAATATTGCTTGACGGATTGCGCGTTCGCTTGGGATCGTCAGGAGTCGAACCTGATTTTTCAGTTTAGCAGACTAATATACGACAGTGTATTACGAAGAAAGCGAATCGCATAGGCCACCAATTAATTATAATTCTTTCGATTTATATATATATATTTGTGTTTGATTGAGATGGTGCAATAACTCTCGATTGTTCGGTTCTGTTCGTAGGAGAAAGCAGAACTTCAAGATGATTTCTTTTTTTTATACGGTAAAAATTGTTGATTCATATTTTGATTGAAAATATTACTGTTGAAATAGTACGCAAACAAGGTCAATGGACATTTCAATAAATGATTTGTAAAGCTTTTCATAATGAAGAACGTGCTTCGTTTTTGTTCGCAATGTGTGCGGCATGTTCGAATACGTTATCAGATTATTGGAGATACACTCGTTATCTGAATGCTATCATACAAGTGCCACTATAAATAGACAGAACAACTTACTTTTGATAGAATATACACTCAAATCCATGTATTTGTACATAAGAAAACAAGATAAACATATTCTAAGTTCCTAAATATAGAAATGCTTCATGTCCACAAAGAAGAATCGGCATGTCTTGTTTCAACAAAACAAAAAGAGAAAAATGCCTTTACAATATTATACAAGAATGAAATATCACATTTATAATGTTGTCTGATTATTATTATTGTTTTCAATAAGATTCGTATTTATTTGGTGGGATGAAACAGTCTTATCTGTATTGCTATTATGTCCATCGTTGCCTTGCTGTTGTGTCGTTATCCACGTTAGTCGTTCTTCATAGAATCTTATGACAACTTGTGGACATTTTAAATTACAAATTCGAGCTGGTACAAGGTCAGCTTCAGCAGTACCTTTCCATTGAACCAACAGCATTAATTCGCCCTGCAAAGAACAAAAACAAAAGACGAGAAGATATTCTACCATTATTTCATCATTTTTTGTTCTTACTGTAGTATCTGTAGCCCCAAGGATTTTTTCTGCTTCTAAACTTCGGTCAAACGCAGATGATTCTTCCGTACGTATTGACGTTTGTTGTTTAGAATAACTTCGATGTGCTAATGAATCATTGGGTGGACGACCACGTTTATTAGGCACCGGAGCTTGATCAAGTGATGGTTTACGTTTAAGCGATGTTGATGGTTCCTGAATAAAGCGAGACTTTTGCAGCATGCGATTCTCATATTCTTCAATTAGATCTGGACAATCTAAATTTTGTTCAGGCTCCTAGATAATATATATATAATCATATTAGAAAAATGTTCAAATAAAAACAATAAATTTCTCTACCCAAGTATTTTCTTCTTCAGGATAGCCTTTCCAAGCTAGTAAATATTCCTTTCGTCCATTGCGA
Organism: Rotaria socialis; assembly: GCA_905331475.1. Classification (NCBI taxonomy): domain Eukaryota; kingdom Metazoa; phylum Rotifera; class Eurotatoria; order Philodinida; family Philodinidae; genus Rotaria; species Rotaria socialis. Next base: position 49,879 of record CAJNYU010002703.1, read on the forward strand.
AATCGATGAGTAACAATACGTTCAACAATAAATTCCTCAGCATCTACTCCAACAATTTGCTTATCATTTGCACTAGTATTCATTGTACTACCGACCATACAACTCTCGATAACGTCAATTAAGTAAATAATTGAGAAAAAATCTAAGTACAAAAAAGAAAACGTAGTAATGCAGTGAAAATTCACCTTGAGTTAGTCGTGTTCCAATTATCGAACCAATCAAATACGAAAATGCACGGAAAACGAATAATATGGATGAAAGAACAAACACAAAGAAAAAAATGAAAGCAAGCAAGCAAGTGAAACGACTACTCGTTATTACACTACATCAAAATTAAACCAATGAAAGCTAAGATTGTTTATAAAGTATAATATTTCAATAAATTGATAAATAATATTATTTTAAAACAATTAAAAAACTTGTAGAAAAATGTTTTTCCGTTATCGACAGTACATTTTGCTAAATAGATGTCACTCATTACTCGCTGTAATTCAATGAATACTGTTGGTGAACCTCGAGTAAATAAATGGACATACAGATATCTAAGTAAATAAATAGATCGACAATATTCGTATCTGAAAAAATTAAGATATACACTTGTAAAGGTAATCAAACGATTGTTTTCTTATTAAAAAGTTCAACAGTACTACTTCGTCCAGGGAGGCTAATCATCTCCTGAAAACTGAATATAGCAGAGAAAAACCCAATAAGCCTCGGCAAATTCTATTTTTTGGTATGTTAGAAAAAATGTCCAATAGAATAAACTTTAAAAATTAATGTTTACAAATATTTCTGAAGACAATAGAACTTTAAATTCTACCGCAAAATCATACGATAAATTAACCTTGCATCCTTCGATAAGCGTCATCCAATACATATGGATATTTTGCATTTTCTTCTCAACTCCTTGTAACTTAATCTTTTTTTCTGTTGGGTTAGGTATTGCCATAAAATCGTTCGTCTTTCTTCACAAATCACACATACGCAGTATGTTCTTTGATAAAAAAAAGAAAAGAAAATTAACCTTTCGTAGCGGTTTCGTAAGTGTAATAAAGTTTCGTTTTTTTTTAAATGAACCTTTCACTAGATGCAACGTGTAGAAATAGTACTTAGTGTGGCTGATAGTATAACTATTGAATATTGATTTTTAAAGAATGTGATTAAGAAAATGACACTTATAGTCCCCTTGAAGTTTACCTAGTGGTGGTGGTAGAACAGAAGAAAAAAAAGCAATTATCGAATGTTAAATGGATTTTTTTTCTTTTATATTAAACGAAAAACAAGATAGTATCATGCTCTTATGATGTATAGGAAAGTTAAGTCATTTTTAAGATTTTATTCTCGATATCTAGCGATACGGTTTTTTATTCCACCTAGTAGGTAAAGAAACTAAATGAAAATATGACGTTTTTTTTACAATTAAACAGTACAAAACATGCCCTTCTATCAGTTGATTCTATCCAGCTGCCTTTCTGTTGAAAAAAAGGGTTTGCCACACCCCCTTATTGGCCCCATATCAGTATCTTTGTTGCTTCTTCATGTAATTGACGTCGCTGCATTTTTTTCGTTATATGCAGACCTTGACGAGGAAGAGAAATATACACACAGCAAAAGAACCGTTTTTATACGTAGAAATGATCGACGTAAGGACGATCGATCGTGCGATGCACAGAGAAGCGCTGACTTTTTTTCTTTTTCATTCTTGATTAACGCCAGTATTTTCGATGTATGTGTAACACTCAGTTCTCTTTCTATTATGTGGCCCTTCTGTACAGCGAAAGTACCGCGCACTATGAGTACGGGTATATATATATATAGGGTAAATATATTTTTCTATCACGAGCAACTATATACGTTATTACTGGCTGAGAAAATATAAGACAGATAACAAAAAGTCACTGTACCCACACACACCTTGCCTTGTTATTCGAATAAATGGCACAAACATTTTAATATTTAGGTTTGAATTTCAGATATGTCGATTTTTTCGCGAGCTGCATCTAGTCAACCCCGATTGATAAAATTCAATAGTGGTTGGAAAAATGTCTTGTGCGTTAAACGTTCCCTTCAATCAACATCAACAGATTCTACACCGTCAACTATGGAGCTCGGCAGTGAAAGTCAAGAAGAAAATCATGGGTAATGATTGTTTTGTTGATAAATTTTTGTTTTCATTGAACTCCTTCAATAGAACGGGTTTTTATACGATGGTAGAAAAATTCTATGATCGTGCTGCAAAAATTCTTGAAGATAAATTAGTTGACGAAATGCATAAATCAAAATTGAGCGAACAACAAAAGCGAATGAAAGTTCGTGGAGTATTAACGATGATGAAACCGCCAAATTATGTGTTAGCTATTACATTTCCAGTACGTCGTGATAATGGTGAATGGGAATTAATCGAAGCATGGCGTGCACAACATTCCTTACATCGTACACCGTGTAAAGGCGGTATCCGCTACTCAACGGATGTAAATTTAGATGAAGTGAAAGCATTAGCAGCTCTAATGACATTTAAGTGTGCCTGTGTTAATGTACCATTCGGTGGTGCAAAAGCTGGTGTTAAGATTAATCCGAAAGGTAATAATAAAATCGAACTTGATCTGACAAACAGAAAAATAAAGAAATTCTATTCATCTAGATTGGTCTGAAGGAGAATTAGAACGTATAACTCGGCGATTGACAGTTGAATTAGCGAAGAAAGGTTTCATTGGACCCGGTATTGATGTTCCAGCTCCAGATATGGGCACTGGTGAACGTGAAATGGCTTGGATTGCTGACACATACCAGTCAACAATTGGTTGGGAAGATATAAATGCCATGGCATGTACTACCGGTAAACCAATCTTACAAGGTGGCATTCATGGACGAACATCGGCTACTGGCCGTGGTTTATACCATGGTTTAGAGAATTTTGTGAATGAAAAATTTTATATGGATAAAATTGGTTTGACAACGGGTCTCGCTGGAAAAACATTTATTGTGCAAGTATGTTTAGTTCGATAGAGATTTATTTAAGATTCTATTTTATTCAATAGGGTTTCGGCAATGTTGGTTTTCATTCAATGCGTTATTTGACACGACATGGTGCGAAATGTATCGGTGTGCTTGAATGGGATGGAGCTATTGTTAATCCTCAAGGTATTGATCCAAAAGCACTTGACGAATATAAATTTGAAAATGGCACTATTGTTGGATTTCCTGGAGCAAAGCCTTATGAAAATCCTGATAAACAAGAATTACTTTGCGAACCATGTGATATTCTTGTTCCGGCTGCTAGTGAACAGCAGATTACATGGAGAAATGCTCGTTGTATCAAAGCTAAAGTAAACTTTTAATTTTTGTTTTAATTTTTGTTCAATGACATGAATTATTAAATAGATCATTGCCGAAGGAGCTAATGGTCCAACAACACCAGGAGCAGATAAAATACTTCTTTCCAAAAATGTTCTTGTGATTCCAGATATGTATATCGTAAGTCTTCCGTTCAATAGGATCAATTATATAATTTATAAAAAAAATATTCTTGCTTTTTAAATAAAGAATGCTGGTGGTGTTACGGTTTCGTATTTTGAATGGCTTAAGAATCTCAATCATACATCTTATGGCCGATTGACATTCAAATATCAACGAGATACAAATTATGCACTTCTCGGTAAATTTAATGATGAATTTCGTTTTAGAAAATTGATGAAACACCATCTAAAAGTTCTCATTAACGCTTTCACGGTATAGAAAAAACGGGAAATAACTCGGTAATACTTCCGCATAATCGATATTGAGGTATGCATATACTGTCGCTTACAGGCTATTAAGTTATAAAAAAATTATTTTCTTCTATTTTCAGCAGTAGTTGATAATGATTGCCGCTAGTAAGAATTAGAAGATTTATTTGCTGTGAACAAGAAGAAAAAAACAAGACAGCAAAAACAAATCCTCTTGAAAACATTGTATACACGCAATAGATTCTTGCATTCTGTTGATGCGTGGAAAAAACTTCTCTGATTATTGACTTAGGATTCAGAAAGTGCAACATCCAATGATTCTACTGGAGCATATGTTCATGTAATAAGATGGCACCATCGTGAATACGCTACAATTTCACGTTATTCATAACATGTATATATAGTGACAGGAGAATTCTACTATAGAATAGGAGTATGACAGTTAAGTTTTAGTTCCTATCAAAAGAACTGCTCGAACACTTCTCATGAACTGATCTGCTCGAACAGTTCTTTCGTTCATTTGATCGGAACTTAAATCTTAGAACTGTCACACCCCTACTATAGGAGACAAGGAGATCCAAAATTGTGATTTTTCAATACATATCATTTCTAAATTCAAAAATTGCATTACAGCTAACTAGTGGCGTAACCAGAGGGGGCTGAGCCCCCCGCCACCCCCTACGGAAATTTCTATTTTCGAATTTAATAACTTAGTGACCTTGGCATTTTATCAATTGAACGTTATTTCCAAATGAATTTTGAACAAGTTATTAATAAGTTTTCAATTAATCATAAAAATAGTAGAATTATGTTACAATACTTACATTTGTTCTTACCGAGGTCAAAAAGTCAGACACAGATCTTGTAAGATCAGAGGTACGATCGTAGAAGATCTTACTGTCTTATTGTTTGACCTGGGTATGTTCGGTTTGTTTTGTTTTCATAATAAAGGATTAAATATTTGAACTTCTATATTGTCTTATGCATTGTTTCAGTAGAATTCAATTTTCTTTTTATACTTTCAAATATCTGGGGGTGAACCCCCCCCCCCTCCCCTACCAATATTTCCTGGCTACGCCACTACAGCTAACATCTCTCAGTGACTAACAAAAACAATGAATAGATTGTGTTTCACAATTTAATTACAACAGAATTTTACTAGCAATGTCTCTTGTATAAAACCTAGAAAGTGTACAAAGTTCATTAGAAGCCAAGTTTGGTAAAATGGGTGGCAAAATTCCAATCGTAAGCAATAAGTTGTTTTTTAGAATAACAACAAAAATTGTTCTTTTTTTCTTATAGAATCCAAGCGACAACTTTTTTAATCGTATGGCAGGCGCATCAGAAGTTGACATCGTTCATTCCGGTCTTGAACAAACTATGGAACGATCAGCGCAAGCTATTATGCAGACAGCTAAACGCTTTAATTTAGGTTTAGACATACGCACAGCTGCTTATGTAACGTCACTTGAAAAAATTTATAATGTATATTCAGCTGCTGGCATGACATTCGGTGTTTAAAATACAAAATAATGAATATTGACATATATATACATGCACATGACTTTTGGTTTTTCTTTATCAGATATTTTTTATCTAAAAATTAGATTCAAACTGCCGCTAGCAAAACACTTCTCCATTCTAGATTTAAAGAAAAAAATAGAAACATGTTTAACGCCGTCGTTCGTAGTAACAAATCGTTACATCGATTTTCTAGTGTTTCACTCCATACATCAGCAGTATTGAATGCATCCAGTCAATCATCTACGCAAGAAAGTCCACCAGGACATTTTGGATTTTATCGTCAAGTAGAATTATTTTATGATCGTGCTGCAAAAATTCTTGAAGATAAACTAGTAAAAGATATGAAAAAAACCAAAATATCTGACGATTTAAAACATAAAAAAGTTCAAGGCATATTAAAAATTATTAAACCATGTAATCATGTACTTGAAATGCGTTTCCCTATTCGACGAGATAATGGGGAATTACATATGATTGAAGCATACCGTGCTCAACATTCACAACATCGTACACCGTGTAAAGGTGGTATACGTTATTCATTAGATGTCAATTTGGATGAAGTGAAAGCATTAGCCGCTCTAATGACATACAAATGTGCCTGTGTTGATGTACCATTCGGTGGTGCAAAAGCTGGTGTTAAGATTAATCCGAAAGGTAATAATAAAATCGAACTTGATCTGACAAACAGAAAAATAAAGAAATTCTATTCATCTAGATTGGTCTGAAGGAGAATTAGAACGTATAACTCGGCGATTGACAGTTGAATTAGCGAAGAAAGGTTTCATTGGACCCGGTATTGATGTTCCAGCTCCAGATATGGGCACTGGTGAACGTGAAATGGCTTGGATTGCTGANGGTGTTAAGATTAATCCGAAAGGTAATAATAAAATCGAACTTGATCTGACAAACAGAAAAATAAAGAAATTCTATTCATCTAGATTGGTCTGAAGGAGAATTAGAACGTATAACTCGGCGATTGACAGTTGAATTAGCGAAGAAAGGTTTCATTGGACCCGGTATTGATGTTCCAGCTCCAGATATGGGCACTGGTGAACGTGAAATGGCTTGGATTGCTGATACTTATGCATCAACAGTCGGTTGTGATGATATTCATGCCAATGGTTGTGTTACGGGTAAACCAATTCTCGTCGGAGGTATTCATGGACGAACGTCAGCTACTGGCCGTGGTTTATATCATGGCTTAGATAATTTTCTCAATGAAGCCTCGTTCATGTAAGTAAATTGTCGAGATCGGAAAAAGGAGCTTGGAAGCAGAAATCAAATTGAATTTCAATCAACCCTTTTTAATAACTGCTTGAGTAAAACAAAATCCGATCGTTAAATTTCTGCACTACTTTCCGATGGAAACCTCACGGAATCAATGATTTTCGGATAATTAATAAAATGATAATTTCTCTTTAGGGGCATGGTTGGCCTTCTACCTGGCATCGCTGGTAAAACATTTATTTTACAAGTAAAAATAGAAGAAAAATCTATTGTCTAAATGAAAATAACATTTCTTATTAAGGGTTTCGGTAATGTCGGTCTTCATTCGATGCGCTATTTGACAAGACACGGTGCAAAATGCGTCGGCATACTCGAATATGATGCAGCTATTGTTAATCCAGAAGGAATCGATCCAAAAGCACTTGAAGATTATAAACTTGAAAATGGAACAATTAAAGGTTTTCCAGGCGCTCAACCATACAGCAAAGAGCCTAAAGAAGAATTACTTTGCGAACCATGTGATATTCTTGTTCCGGCCGCTAGTGAACGACAAATCACTTCGGAGAATGCTCATCGCATTCAAGCTCGAGTTATTGCTGAAGTGTGTTTATCTTTTTGCTATTGTTATCAAAACAAAAAATGGAAATTTATTCATGTTTTTAGGGTGCCAATGGTCCAACAACACCAGAGGCGGATCAAATTTTATTGAAGAACAATATTCTCGTAATTCCTGGTATGTACAAAAAATAACCGTTTGAAGAATTATTGAGTTTTGCGTCTGCTTTAGATTTGTACATCAATGCCGGTGGTGTTACAGTATCGTATTTCGAATGGTTGAAAAATCTAAGTCATGTTAGTTATGGTCGATTAACATTTAAATATCAACGTGATACAAACTATTCATTACTCGGTATGTTCGTTCGTTTTTTCCCTTCGTCTCATCTATTCTTATTATCGATTTCTTTTCAGAATCAGTTCAAAGTTCATTGGAAGCTAAATTCGGTCGTATGGTAAGTCTATATTTTATAATTATTAAGCGTATAAATCCAATTGTTGCTTTTTTTTCTTAATTCTAGGGTGGAAATATTCCAATTGTAAGTATAAAAAAAGCGTTTCATCGGAATGATTTCAAAATATTGTAATTTTTCTCAAGAAACCAAGTGACGAATTCTTAAAACGTATGGCTGGTGCATCGGAAAAAGATATCGTACATTCAGGTCTTGAACAAACTATGGAAAAAGCAGCACGCGCTATCATGCAAACATCAATCCGTTATGACCTTGGTCTTGATATTCGTACAGCAGCATACGTAAATGCTATTGAAAAAATCTATAATGTTTATGTTAGCGCTGGTATTACATTTGGATCTTAATCTTTCTTTATGGTCTATTTGCTGATTTTATAAGCAAATCTACAGGACAAAAATAAATGCTTACATTTAAACAACTTTTCATTGTCTGTCTTTATTTTCGGTGATTTTTGTTGTTCTTGTGACCCATTATATTTTAATTTTACGCATTAGATTTGGTCAGTGTCTATTGATTAATATTGGAGCATCATTAGTAGAGTTCATTTAACAATAAATGTAAGAAGAATTCGAACGGAATTTATTTTATAGGAAATACAAGACTGATTTGTATTAAATATGAATCATCGTTTCAAGAATAAATCTAAAAATCTCCAGTTTACTATTCAGCTAAATCTCCGAGGTGACGAAACTAAATTCAATTTCAGTATCTATAGGATCATCAGTTAAAAACAGTATCGACAAAGCAACGTCGTATAAATATCTTAAATGAGTCGTACACACAGAATAAAATTCATCTCAATGAATTATTATACATTTGTTTTGTCATTAACGAATGCAAAGAAAAACAAGCACTCTACTAATTAACATGCATTCTTATTTTGGTTTCAATTTTGTTAATGCATCTGATGGTGTTTAACTACCAAATACTAATTGATCAGATCCGAATCGAACAATTTTAATCAATCGGCTCTTTTCGAAACATCAGTTACGTTATTTACATCTCAGTAGATTGTTGAGAAGTGAGATTAAGTTATGAATAAATCCAATTTTATTCATTTTTTCGCATAGAGCTGATGAAATTTTCATTGTCAGATGATTTTAATAACTACTAATACAATTGAGAACTTGTTCTAATGTAAGATTGTACAATATTCAAAGCAGCTTCAGCATTGAAGATAATTATGAATGAACACAACAGATTAGAATGTCACAATGAGCGTCTCAAGTTTTATGAAGTAGCTCTCAAACTTCGAAATATACTGATAGTGAGACCAAGATGACAAAAGAGAAATAAGTTTTATACGCATAGACTAGCCGTAAGAGCAGCTGTATGCCATAATTTAATCTGCACTCTATCAGATGAATGCTCCGAGACTAGTAGTCTCTGTTGAGTTGGTTTATAGCCATTCTATAGCAAGTAGTGGCATGGTTTAGAATAACATATCATTGTCCCTACGGTCCCCGAACTTATATCAATTGCTCGTACAATGCAAAATAGAATATATTGATATGACTGGATTCTTCAAAACAAACATTCATTAAAGAAAAGAGAAATAATCAATATCTCGCTCGTTTTGTCAATAGGGACCCTAAAAAACATTTCAATTCATTGGCTACTTGAAGAATTCGATTAATGTTATTATTCTCTTTTGGAAGGAAACCTAAAATCACTTGAAACAATCTTCCGTGTGATAAACAACTCAACAAAACTCTAGCCTATGGTTTATTAATTATTATCTAATAGCACCAAAGAATTACTGAGTTGAAAATAGAAACGATTATTCACGTGAAAAGAATACTTGCAAATGTCGGGAAATGAAAGCTGTCTAAACATTATTATCGAAAAATCATTAAGAAATATGCTTTGAATCTTTTGCAATCATTCATTTATATTTTAAGAGAAATTACCACGCCCTCAGTGACAATCACAAAGAAATGTACTTTACTCTTTCTATCGTGAAACTTATTTCGTACTGACGAAACAGCTCTGTAACTTGATGATCGATTACTTTTTTTTCAACGAAAACTACTCCTATGATTCGATGATAAAGAAAGATTTATTTTTCCTTTATTTCCATAGTAGGGAATCGTTCCTTTCCACCATAGAGTTCATGCATCTGGTTTTACTTAACATTAATAAAAATATCTAAGAGTTTCTTGATCACCAGAATGATATGTGATAAAACTTTAGCCAAAATCTCCCAGATCAGTTCCAGCATATGTTTATTTTCTATGAAAGTTTTAATTGTACAAACGTTTGACAAACATGAAAATATTATCAAAAGATGAACATGAGAAAAATATGTTCTGAACAAAAACTCTCGACGCTTTAGTTTATTTTTTACCACGTAGTAATTATTCTACCAACTCATGCGTTTGTTCTAATAACTGCCTTCAGGCTTACATATATACAAACTAATCATTCGTTACGTCTTTTTGACAGATGCACACTAACAAATGTTAGCATGTTCCCCGACGAGTTATGATAAGGTCTTTGTGTGATAGTAAACAAAATTTGACGATGAGCGGAATCAAACTCATCGTGCGTTTTCTTTCCACACAATTAGCATCGTTAGAAATTCACATTTTCATTCAATAGACTAAACAAAAATAAATCGCGAACATCATTGAAAAATCTTGTTATGCTTTTAAATAATTCAGTAGAATGAGAATTTTGTTTTTTTTCAAAGAAGTAAATTCACTCAGAACATCGTCATGAAAGAATCGTCCATAAGTATGCCAAGGTGAAGGAAAAAACTAGTGTGAATAATTCGTTAAAAACAATATGCTGATAGGATTAAACGATGGAATCGCATCAGTAAGTCTCATATAAACTGTTACAAAATGCGTATATATATGATCAACACTCAAGGCAATGCATAGTAGCTCGTCGACATTCTTGAGTGAGAAAAAATCTAATTATAGAGAGTATTACATAGATGTAGGCATAGCTACATTACTTGATGGACAAACAGGCGCACAAAAGCATCACTCAATAAGGCAATATTTATTTACACAGCATGCTCATAGAAAAATAAACGCCCATCAATCAATGAGCAGAGTCGAGTGGCATTATTAAGATCTATGAACAATCGAGGAAAAAAAGACTTGCTAGATTTCATACAAAGTTTAAGAAAGAAAAGTAGATCTCATAAGCCTTACATGAAAAAATAAATATCCGATTAGTAAAAGAGATAATTAATATATTTGTTCATCAAAAATTGAAAGAAAAACATGATTAATGTCTATATAGAATAATTTCGCTTGCATCATTCACCTGGATCAATTTTATTTTTCTTTAAATCCGGCAGAATTTTCTCCAAGAGATTATATTCAGCGGCGTCAATTCTCTTCTTTCCAACTTGTCTCGCTGTTATTGCTCTTGTTCTATTGACAATCAATAGAGCTTGATTAACAGTAAAATGGCATAGTCTTAAAAGTAAATATGTAATAGTGCCAGTTCGATGTAAACCGGCTGCACAATGAATGATCATTTTAACGGGTTCTGTCACGGTACTATTCAAAAGTAAATCCCGAACGGTAGGTAATTGTTCAGTAAGCATATCGATTGTTGCTTGTGACGATGTGAAAACTGGAAGATTGGCACCTTCAATAGGTATATGTAATGATTCAATACCTGCTGATTTGATAAAATTACAAATATTTGTTTGGCTAACTTCATGATGATTCTGTAGGGTTAAGATGTGAGTAACACCTAGATCTTTTTGAAATCGTTTCAAATCCCGTCGACGTGGTAACGACCAACAGGCTATTTGACTATAAGCTGAAATAGACACAAATTGAGGCTGCCGCGGTGCAACTATTGATGGAATGGATTCATGATCATCACGATCGATAAAAAATATTTCGCCAAGAAGATTATCTCGAATTTTAGTAATCAATTCTTCGTTTGATTCATTTTCATTTTGAATTATAATTCTGACGTTATATTTATATGATTTTTTATTGGATGAAAATTCTTTTTCGTACGATAAAGATGATAGTTCAGTATATTGAACATTTTTTAAAAGAATAATCATTACATATTCACTCCGGAGGTAGTTAATACCTGTGGTTAAATAATGTTCAATCATAGTTTGGGTGCATTGCGATGACACAAGAGAACTTTCTTTTGATATTGGTAAAAAATGTTTCAAACAAATTTCTTCAAATAATTGTAAATCTTCTTCATTTTGTGCAATAATACTTAAACCGAAATTTTCATTTTCAAATAACTTTTCATCTTGTAAAGTTTCTTTATTATTGTCCATATTAATGAAGTGTAAAATTTCAAATAAGGCGTAGTCTTCTAATGATAAAATATTTCAGAAAGATGATTGTTCTCAGCACAGTACATTTAATCAACGTGACGTGTTTTTCCTTTCTTTCTTTCTTTCTTTCTTCATCTTTCACAACACACGACTATATATGATGCAATGCACAGTAAAAGTGAATATAAGACGAGAAAAACTATGCAAAAACTCACTTAGAACGAAAAAAAGTAACATCTAAACAGTATGTATATTTATAGTTCAATTTCATTTGTTTGATATGAACTTTATTTTGTAATACAAGTTCATCTCACGTAGTTTTGTTAAAAGAAACGAATAAAAATAATTCCACTTGCACACGTTGACTTTCTCTGTAAGCATCATTTGATTGAGTCAATCAGACATATGACTAGTGCTTATCAACTGGCATCAAGTAAACATGTGTCTTTGTCCAAAATCGAGCGCTAAATTTCATTCATATTTAATCTTTCATACAAATGTAAATGTATACATAAAGAAAACTAAACTAAATCGAATACTGTAATAATATTAAAAACTGAAGATTGCATTACAGAAGAATTCAATGATAAGAAGATAAGATAAAGGATTAGATGATGTAGCTTAAGATTTATATATATATATAGATGATCACCGGTGGCTTTAATATTTTCTAATAGAAGGGAGAAACAAAAAAAAAGGCGCTAATCTAGACGAGAGGTGTTGTTGTTTTTTATTACAAGATACATAAAAAAACATATCCCTGTTTTTCAATAGTTAATAGTTGTTCACTAGTCGTCATAGGGTGTCATTTGAACAATTTCATAAACTTCATTATTCACATGAAAACGTAATTTCGATTTTTCCGATTGTAATCCACAGCAGAAACAGCAGCTGAGTATTGTTGTAAATAAAGTTGCACTAATAGCTGCAACTATTAACCAAAAGCCTAAACCCAATTTTTCAGCTTCAATAAGCCACGGATTCAATGCCACAACTAGTGCTTCAGGTTGGTCTAATTCATAAGTAAAATCAGGCCGATAGAAACGGTCGTGTATCCATTCATATAAGAATATTCCTAAAGCACCAGCGCCACTTAAAAATGATGCCAAAGAAAATAAACTAACAAATGCAAATGGGATTGAATAGAAACGTTTAACACAATTTATACAGAACAGAATTAATAAGGCCAAAAATGTTAATAATGGTGCGGCAACGAACAGCAGAAACATTACATAATAACGAATGAGTTTTGCATAGTTATGAGAATGTTTTGGAGAAGATTTATATGGTGATTGATGAAGTGGGAAATCTTGACTACCAATCCATGTAGATTGCCATATACAATTTCCTTTAGGCCAATAGTAACGTGTTTGTTCCAATGAATAATCGCAATTTATCTCATCAATATATGTTGGACAATCGGGTTTGTTATCGCATCGTTGCATCTAAAATGAATATAAAATATTTCTATGGCAACTCAGCAGGTATTATTAAAACTTACACAACAATTTGTCTCTGAACACATACGTTTTGAATCATTACATCGATCGCAAAATAATGTTGGAGTTCGCATTGATCCATCTTGTGGCGATTTAACAGTTAGTAAATTAATCCATCTATAATCTAAACAATAACCAAAGAGACCATAATGTGAACGAAATGCATGTCGAATATTTTGTAGTTCGAGTTTGACATTATTCTTAACTTCCGATTGTAATCGTTTTTGACTTTCATTTTTATGATAACGATTTATTAAATTTTCATCAAGGCGACTCCAACGTTTAGTGGCAAACGAAAAGCAATAAAGACCAATTGATGCAAGCATTGGCAAAACAATAAGCATAACAAGTATATTGACCTTCATCGTTGAACTTTCTTTTGCTTGTCTCTTCTTTTATGCTAATCTAAAAATATGAAAATGCTGAATAAATCGAATATAGAATGCGAAGCAAAACAAAACATAGAGACACGCACAATTGGTATCGTGTAAAGGAAAAAGAATAAAAAAAAGAAAAACAAAAAAAAATATGGTGATCGTAATGGTGTTTGTAGATATGATGATAGCTGCTCCTGCTGGCACTCAGTATGCAATAGCGACGTACTTTCTTATGAGTATCTCTCTATTTTAGACTCTGACACATCATCATTCCACAAATGAGGTTTACATTCCTCTTTGGAGAAATTCTTTGTTTTGTGGCTACAGCATCCTAACCTTTTTCTTTCTCCCCTTCTTTTTCTCTCTCTCGCTCTTTTACAAAGGATTGTTGTTCTCACAAAAACAATAAACGAATGAAAAAGGTTTTTTTTTCGTACGATCGTCACATACATACACGTCCTTTAAACGAACAAAGACGAGACATCAGCAGTAGTAAGCAACAATGAATTATGTTGCTTCTCTTTATGCTCAATCAAATAAGAGCGCAATAGAACGATGCATAAGTGGTTACAGACCATATGACTAATATACATGATGTCTTTTGTTTGTAATCTGAACCCTCGTTTATGATTGTCCGTCACTCATATCCTTCATATATATATGTATCCAACTAAGTCGATTACGTAGTTATTATCATCTACACAAATGTTGGCATGCATAAACACGATGAATGATATGAATCATTCATTTATATATGTATGTATACATACATACATTGTGTAAAAAGCTGATAGTCTAAAATCTATGTATGTATGCCGACGATAGACAAGGTAATTTGACGGAGACTGACAAGAAAAGTGCGTGACTGCGAAGCATCGCGCTTCTTACGATGTAAGATGGTGATACGTACATTTAGTGATTTATGACTGACAAAAAACAATGATGGCTGACAAACTGATGAATTTTTCCCCATAAAGAAAATAACAGTACACAAAAAAAAGATGAAACTAGGCCTTGCGAAAATTTCCCGAGCTATAAAAAATGCGACATTTATTATTATCGTATCAGTAAAAACTAATGAAGCGATGCACACCAAGAAAAACAAGCTAATAATACAAGTGATAACGCGAAAAATGCAAGAAAAAAGAAACCACAGAACAGTAGAGGTAAATAAAAAAATGTAGCCAGCTGCGAAAGGCGAAAGAGAATGAATGAGTAACTGACGAAACAAGGACGCACAGAAAAAAAACAAATCTGATATAGACACCAATCATGTCTATATGAATGAGAACTGACGCGTACGATAGTCAGGCAGATTTTTTTTATCATGATACATCGTGTAACTATCGTAGAACTTGATTTTTTTGACAATAGAGGATTAAACTATGGCGACTACCTTGCGTCGTCAGTTGCATTTAAAGGCAATTCGTTCAAAGCGAACCAGTAAATATGTATACCATACATTTTTCTTTATCTACTTTGGCAGTTATCATCAAACATGAGATTTATGTGAGCCTTGATCTTCTCATTCCAGATATTGAGCTATTCGATGAGCAGAAGTAAGTTGAGAAGATAACTGAGATAGTAACATTTTAAGTAAGTTGTAATGGTTATCTGCACATATCAAGTCAAAGAGAAAAGGTTAAGCACCAGAACACATAATATTCAAGGTTTCGAATACGCAATTATTTCACTAACAAAAATAAATGATATTTATATTCTCTACAGAAATTAAAAAGACCGCGACTAATTTTTGTTTGCTTCGCTATTTTATTCATTGTTGTCTTTTGATCATTAGAATTCAACAAAGCTCAAGGGAAAATTTTTAATGTCTATCACAGGTTCTAATTATATATAATTTTATATGAAAAAGAAAAACCTTGTCTTTTGTATTACGAACGACAAAGCAGCCGCACAAGTTGTCGTCATTTTCTTTTCATACTCGGCTGCGATAAAGTCAATTGACAGAATACGAATAAAATGAATAAAATCCTTGATGTAATCACATCTGTGATGTTAATTGTTATGGTGAAGGTATGAAATTATTCAGGAAGCGCGTCGTATGCGGTATGGATCTAGAAGCTTATATCTTTCTTTTCGGATCACGTGGATCCAAGTCCAAACTTTTACTTTTTTTTCTAGATTCTTGTTGACAAAAAGAAATCACTCTTGACATGACGCCCTTCCTGTATGATTCTTAAGTGTCTCACCATTTGATGTATGTCGCTCGTCGGAAGCATTTCTAGAAAGACATCTTGTTTTATTGATTAAGTGTGTATGCTTTACAATCATCAAAGTCTTTTAGCGGAACAAACAAACATACAGAATATAATATCTTAAGTTAGAAAAATTTTGTTCGGTTTCAATAGAGAAATATTCCAGATGTGATTAAAACAAATTCAAATACTGAATAAATGAAGATTTGTATCGCGTTTTCTTATTCAATCATCAGAAACGTGCAAAAGTCAATGTTACACTCACGTTTTCGACCGTCGAATTGAACGACACGCCTGTCGAGAAATATGAAGGACGGCTAGCGCCATCTATCGATTTCTTTATCGATTTGAACATGTCAGCATCGGTCACATGACAGCGAATGAAGGAAGAAAAAGAATGAGTATATCATCATTCACTATATTTCTAGTTACAAGCAAAAATACTATTTACTTAAACTGAATCAAAATGACGGATATACGATCAGTTTCATCATCATCATCATCTTCAACAACGTCTAACAATGTTAATCATATAGCAAATTCGAATTCATCGGCAATACCCGATATTGATAATATGAATAATTTAACAACCTATGTAAGTTAGATCGAATAACATTCTCTGTTTTACTTCTTTGATGCTTAGGTAAATACAATATTTCGCCAAATGGAAGAAAAATTCATGGCTACTAGTGATCAAGTTATGAATCGTATGAATGAATTAGGTCGAAGAATTGACACACTTGAAACAAGCATAACAGATATCATTTCGTATTTACCAACAGAAAAACCAAATTCAACAGCACAACAGCAATCAAAATCATAAAATCAGACATTTTCCATCTCTGTATAGATAAAAATTATTTGCAATATAACCTATTTTTGTTGTTCTAACACTGGCATAATGTTTTTCATTCTTACTAAAAAGAACAACTGTAATGTCTTGATAGTACTTTGAATACCCTATTATTGAATAATAATAGTCGATCAATATGTATATTTCTATTTGATTATCACACAACGAGGCTATTTTAATGTTGAAAACATTATTTAGGCAATACTTCTATATATAGAATTAATATATTGTTTGTATGATGAATAATACGGCTTATTATCTTTGAAAGAATATTTATGATCATATCCGTCCGTCGCATTATGTCTGAAAATATCTGATAAGAGATTTATTATGGTCTTGTGGGTGTTCGATTTATTAAAGACTCGCAACTCCCGTTGTGAATTCGGAGGAATAATAGATAATAAAAAAGCAATGTTACAGAAGGAAAATATGTCGGAATTCTATCTTCGTTAATGACTCTGTCGAGTAGCTTGTCAGATTTTGATTTATAGAAAAATAAAATGCTTCGATCCTAATCGATTAAAATAAGAAAATGAACGAAAATATTTCGTAATTTTAAACTGGCAACCTATTAGAAACGTCGATATTAATATTAGTGTGTCATGTAAAGCATCGATTGATAGACATTTATAGGCGAAATTCTTTTCTCTCGGTATAGACAATGACGGATACTTATGTTTATCAGACTTATGCAGATGTAGATCTGAATTTCTCGTTAAAAATTGTAGTAAATATCAAAATGGTATACTACAGAATATAATGTTTCGTTTTGATATAGAATCGATGGAAATGATCGATAAAGATTTGAATGTTTTTTTTTCATTGAGATAGCTGTTACTATTTACGATAGTTTCAAGCAAAGAATACATGAGTAATTAATTAAGTGTAATAGGTATTAATAACAATATTTTCATGTAAATAATACTAGAAGCTCGATTGAGAAATGTGGCTTGTGTATTGAAAGGTCTAACAGAAGTTTTATCTCTAGCAATTGTGGCAAGCTTGATTGATACATATTTCGATTCGATTTTATTGTCATTAGAAGAAGAAGAAAGGGCTTTTTAATAGAATACAGCTTTTGTCCAATTAATCATTGCATGGCCTTGTTTTTATACAGCTAGAAGAAATTATAGTCGAGTTGGAGAAGAAGAAGATGCTCGGCGCACTACTTCCCACGCTCTTGTCTTCTTATTTTTCAATTATTAATGATGAAAGTTTTACTTGTTGTTTTTCTGAATATTAACTGAATAATCGTTCTAATAGTTACCGATACAATTATTGTGTGCAGTGGTACTGATTTCTAGTTATTACTGTCCTTGAATCGAAGTCAATGCAATAGAAAAATGGCGCAGGAAAATTTATAATTGGTTTCCATCAAATATCAATGAACTAGAACAAAATGTATACATAAAATAAAGATTTATATCAATCAATGAAAGCAAATAAACAATCATAAATATTAGTTACAATTTCAACTGTGTTTACAATATCATCGCAGGAATACACATATGATCGTTTAATTTTTATGCATATTCTAAATCAGAAAAACGTAAGATACTCATCTCAACTAAGACTTGAGTATGTTCCATCAAATTAAAAGATAGTAATGTAGCAATATTTCAGCGAAGCCGATTTTTTAATAAAATAATGATAATTAAACCCACATGCAACAACTCACGATCATTGTAAAGTTCATCCTGAATTTTTGTCAATCATTCTTTGCTTTTAATTTACAATGGTGCTTATGATTAAAAATTAAGAATACGAGATGCAGTGGCGTAGTCAGCAGGTTAGCAATTGGGTCATTGTCATCTAATTTTTTTTATGTGGGCAATTGCCCATTGTTACAAAATATAAAAACCTGTGCACATTTAAAGATTTAAGGAGTGTTTTATTTCAACACATTTTCTCTTGATGAGTTTTTATCAAGTGATTTACAAAAATAAATTTGCAATCTCTTCCAGTTAAGGAATGATCACAATAATAATTCATTGATATTATTATTTTTTTTTATTGATGTTCATTATACTATTTTTTCTTCTATTTATGCTATTTCTTGTTCTATTGATATTTATTTATGACTTTTTCAAATAAAATATTCAAATATATGAAATTGAGAAATACATTCCGAAATGTGAGGGGAAACAAGCAACAAGTTTATCTGTTAATGCAGATATTTAAAACACAAAGTTATTGCTAACTAGAGTTTGTAATTACCCACTATTCCCAGATAAAGGAGTCCGACAATCGGATTCCGATGAATATCCAATGATATACGACTGGAGTAATCGATGGCCCTTCCGGCACTAGGATTCAAATAAGATTCCAGTCGGATCCTATCAGTCTCTTTGGAAATGACTACACTCGTCTATATGCATCTCAAAACTTTGTTATGGGCCATACCACCACTCAACTAATAAGATTCCTCCTAAATTATTCCCAAAAAACAATGTCACTAGCTATTCCACAGAAACTACACGCGCTATCACCCAACACAATCCATCTCAAAATATGCAGAAATAAGAAACAAATGCATGAAAAAATCTATTACTACATTTCTCAGAAACATACTTCCATTAAATAAAATCAATCACATCAACTTCGCTTTCCAAGACAAGAGCATTTGTCAAAAAAAAACTGAACATTAGAATCTCAGTAATGCAACTGCTGCTGAAACAGCACTGCTTTAATTTTGCAAAACAAAGTTTTTGCAATCTAAGACAATCTAGTAGTGCTGAAATAGGGCTTAATCTAATAAGCTTGAATAATTGTGAGATTTGTAAGCAGTTAAAAGGCGGTGTGTGTGCGTTATTGTTTCGCGACTGTGATACGTTCGGCAGAAATGCTGCTGTGTTGAATGTGGAGTAGAAGATATGTTCACCGTTCCCGAGCATTTCGAAGAAAGTGGAGGCTCTTGATGTTGCTAGTTGGAAATGAAGCTGGTAAACGGAGGTGACATGTACAATCGTATAGGCTTCTAAAATGCACATAATCTCCCGGTGTGACGTTCGAAGTAATCTTTTATGGTTTTGGATAAACCTTAGCTAGTTTTTTTCGTGACATGAAGGAGTAGTGACTTCAGCGTGATATCTCATCAGGTTCCATGGTTCGTTTGGAAACTATTTTATGTTTTTTTTTGAAAGCCGTTTGACACGTACTTCAGGTGGATACAGGGAAGAACCTTTTAGTTTTTTCGGTTTCGCTGAATTTGTTTTAATTGTATTTGCTACTCAATTTCTTTATAGTGTATTAAATTGTGTACTCATCCTTTAGGTCTGTTGTTCAAATTAGCAGCTGCAATATATTTTTTAATTTCTTATTCTTTAGATGTTGTGTGGGTTACCATGGCATCGGCGAATAGTCTACACTACAGCATGTTATCGGGTTTTCATCGGATTCTTCGAGATTCTATTAAAATTCAGGGGATCCGATAAGAACCAAGTGTAGGAAATCTCTTTGGATTATTAGTGTTGGAACCTGACGTGCCCCATAGTAACTTGGTGATATCTGGTAGGTTCTTATAGGAATTTTGTAGGACTGTCCGACCCATGAGATCCTACTGAGTTCGTCTATCGGAATTTATAGGATTATCATCGGTTTCTCACTCTAGGACACGAGAAGTTCATGATAACTGTTTCCCGTCGGATTCCGACACTGGGGATCCAACTGTAGGTCCTGAACCAGGATTCCGATGAAATACTTATAGGATTCTATTGAAATCCTATGAGATCATACAGGAACTCTATCGGATCCTATTGTCTGATCGAAGCTACTGGGAACCAGATCTTTTCTATATTAATAGAATTTGTTTATCTTTTTTAAAGACAAATCATTAAATTCTAATGAAAATTTAAACGACAATGATCAAATATCGATTGGTATGTTCTTTCCAAAAACATCATATTAACAAAGAACGATTTTCTTCATAGATAATGACCAAAACAATATTAATCCAATATATTCACGAGAAATTCATAATCTTACATAAAATGTACGGCATATAACATCTACTCAACCTCAAATTAGCCACAACCGGTATGAATACATTTTTTTAATATTTTTAAAACAAATACATCTATAAATAATCAAGATTCATAAGATTTTAATGCTAACGATAATATATTTAAAAATATTATCTCATTAACGAGCCATATCCTCTGATTACTATTCAAACAATGCACAGGTAAAGTACAATCGCACTTAGATCAATAAATCGCACAGAAAATTCATATGAAACACCACGTATTCCATAGAAAAAAAATGATCTATCTTTCACTCACCTATAGAATTCTTTCCGTATTCACCTAAGCTTTTCCCCGATGCTCCTATTTCTAAATATAGAATGCTATCCCAACTTTCACCAATATCGAAGTTCTATATAAGCACATATTAAGCAAAAGTTTGATTTTTCAATATGTTTCTATTGTTTTACATTTTATTTTAAAAGAATACTTTTTATATGAATCTTATTATTTAGACTTCAATAATTCTCTACCAACATTTTCTTATATTCAAGATTCAACGATTTTTGAATTTGACAAATTTTAAGAAAGGAAAAAAACCAAAAAGAATGCTCGAAAGAAAAAGTACACGCAAACGAAAAACTAAAAAACAATAAATGATAACCTAATGTTTCATTCTTCGATTCATCTGCAACTAAACTCGCTTAATGCACATCTATGCTACATATAATAACTTTGCGCTTTCGCATTTTTCGTCTGTTATGTATTGTTCTTGTCAATATATAGCTTAATTTAATCGCATTTTTTTTTGATCATACATCACCTTTGAGTGTCCTATTAAACGTTTTAATCATACAACCATAATAAAAACAAAATCAAAACTGTCTTTCCAACAAAACCCAGCAACATCAAATTGTTCCCTCCGTTGAGATTTCTCAATTTAATCAATCTTCCAAACATTAGAAAACACACATCTATACGAAATTGTTTTTTTTATATACAAAGCAAAAAATCAATGTCCCTATGTCCAATGTCCCCAGTATTCAAATAGATCCAGCGAAAATCTTTTTCTGTTCTTCAACGAGAGGTAGAAAAAATCAATGTGTCTATTTCCAAAGGATTAAAAAACTCAATATCTTCTCAAAGTCTTTTTTTGTCATCAAATCAGCAAAAAAGCAAAACATCAATTAATTATTCAAACAGAGTCATTTGTTTTAAAGCTATGTATTGAACCAATGTATCTCATATAGCTCATTAACAAAATGTTATTTCTATAAATCACTCTCATGATATTCATACAATCATAAGAATTCCAATCTCCGCTGGATTCTACATTCTCCTGTCACATAAACACAACAATCATTGCCATCATACAACTCTCACATCAATTCGTCAACAGTTACAGAATGAAATCATACAGTATCGAATACACCCCGGTATGTTCATACCCTGAATCATAGGTATCTATCAAAATGAGCGAAATAAAAAATGTCGAATTGAAAATGCCAAATGGAAAAAATAGCGAAAGCATTTGTAGCGAAATAAAAAATAGCAAAAAAAAACATTTTTATATTTTTAGATTGCTAAGATGAAGATTTTATATTGTTTGATAAAATTTTAAATACATCAAAAAATGAAATGAATCAAACATAATTAGTTATAAAATTAATAAAAAGAAATATTTCTTCATCTATAAGTTTATTTCTTTTGATTGGCTATGATGAGTGAGAAGGCATCTAATAATTCAGCAGCACCTATTTCAAAAAATCTTTCTGTATATTCGTATATGTATGTACACACTGTATCCATTTCTTTCGCAAATCCAATATTTGTTTTATTCGATATATAAAATCGTTTAAAATTAGCAGAGGATTGCCTTTATTAGAGGTAGAAAAAGATACGCTGCATGTATTTGATGTCATCGAAATTTATACTAAATTAACAACAAGTGATATGCAATGGAAAAAATAACGTATGGCGTATCTTTATTTCGTTATATCTTTTGTGTCATTTGTGTTTATTCCGTTAGTTAGATTAGACGATGATACCATTGACGAAAAACGCTAGCCAGTGAAAATAGATAATACAAGAAAACGGAGGAATAAAATATCACTAACTGAATTTTAAAATTCAAAAAAAAATATGGAAAAATATGCTTTTCGCTATTCTCATGCGATCGACATTTTATTTTTCGCTATTATTGTGTTCGACATTTTTTCAACCGAAATTTTGTCTTTCGCTCATTTTAATGCCATTCCTCTTCTCATCCTCGTCCTCATTGCCGCCGTCACTCTCATTCTCAATGGATTGTGTCATCTAATCATTCTCTTAGATGAGATGAAATTGTCATCATAATAGCTATTCTTACCCCCACTCTCAAGATACATAGGATTGTCAAAAATCTAACGATAGGAGTGAAGTTAATGTATTTGCAGCAAAACAGAGCCATAGATATTAATTCAACCTGCATAGATGTATCACGTTTTCAACAATTAGAGCAAAAAACGACTTATTCATGATTCAAAGTATATATGGTAGGCGAGTATCACATGAAAATAGTAATATTGATGATTGTGAAAAGTGGAAAATGTGCGAATAATGATAGCCAACGCACACATGTATAAATCACACCAATTAACCATGTACATTTTTCATTACACATTTTGCATATTATTTCTTTTCAAGTTATGCTTCAGTGATTTTGTAAAATATTAACAACAAAAAACATAACCCTATCTGAAGGTGAAAAAAAAACGTTCTTTTATTTCACTTTTATTACCTGTGGACGCATTATATAAATCCACCACCAAACGTATTGTTTACACAATGTTCGGCACACGATCTAGGTAGTATTATTTTCAAAAGATTCAATATGAGAGACTAGATACTTAGTATAAAAGTGAAGCTCTTATGTACATTACTTCCAATAATTTTCCATTATATTTTTTCTTTATTTAAACAAAGATAATATCTTACATAGTAAAGTTACAAATTTTAGGATACATCTTTGTTGTTGATGTTGAGCATCATTTGATTCGCTTGATACATTTCTTTAATAACAAATTCAAGTAAAATCAACTAACCCAAGTATTAGTCGTTCGAAATCAACTGTCAATAATCACAGTATTCGCTAAAACATGAATTTATTTTTTTGATATCAGTATTAGTCGCAGTCAATATTTATTTATACGATAGTTCACTGATTTTATCATTTGTCGGTTACATATCTATGGGCAGAATTTTTAAACATTGAATTATATTTTATATTTTAAATCAAGATTCTCCCATGTCATAGATTGTTAGGTGAGTCTGGCAAAAAGATTTAGTAGCAATAAACTATTTTCCAGTACAAAGTAAAATTACTGATGCTTATCTAGTTTCTGCCTAGCACACGTACACACATTACACAGACATCTAAATAGGCCTGCTGGTTAGGTAATTCCGTCCGACCCCATTTTTTATCCTATTTTCTTTTATTTCATACTGTCTTCTCAAACTCTGTGCCTATTATAAATGATAGAAATTACTAAAAAGATTTTATGCTGGAAAACTCATTTGAATTTGAACCCGAGTAACATAATAAACCATAAAAATTGCTTACACTGATCGTGTCTCTCCTCCACATGTAGTGTTCTGTAGTGTATCAACTATGTTAATCAGTGTGAGAATGTGATCGACAGAAAACAAAATGCGCTGAAAACAAGTTATCTTCGAGAGCGCGAATCGTAACTAACACTTTGTCTAACTGTTCAATTTTGATTAGCGAGTGAATCCACAAGAAGCATGTCGTTTACTGAAAACAGGGTAATCCTATCGGTTGTGTGCGATTTTTCTAAGGAAAAGTTTTCCTTCAAATTTTGCCATCTATTGAAATAGTCCATAGTCAAAAACGCTCTTCGTGCTGAACGAAAACATTTTGATACGGAGAGTTTCAAGTTCGAGCAAGTCCTGGTATTCATAAGACCCAAGATGTTCCTAAAGAATGAGCTGAATCTCCGAACTTCTGGTATCAAGTGTTTGTTATTTCCATAGAGAAGCTAGTTTCAACTGCATCTCACCACACTGAATGATTAAAATATTAACAAGCTTTACACCCTGAAACATGGTATACTTCGTAGGGGTTTCTCCGAAATTAAAAAATCTATACCAAATAACATCAAGTTTGGTATAACGATCATTATTGAGCTAGAGTACTTTTCAACATGTTTTGTTTGCTTGTTTCACTAAACAAATAAATCAACGTATCTTGTATGAATACTATCTGAATTTCGACGATCCAAGCGGATTAATTCATCATAACACTGGTTATTGGTTCCAAAGAATGTGAAAGGTCGTCGACCAGTAACCAGTTGTTATTAAAAGAGAAATTTCACCTTACGGCATATATGCAAGTGACTTAAGATTACAAGCGACGATTATTTATACACATGGATTTGGAAACTCAAAGAGTTTTCCAGAAGTTATTTTAGAGAGCTGAGAACTACTAGAGTGAATATACGCGACTCATGCAGAAAGATAGATGCAGAGAACAAATGTATGTGAACATACTAGAATATAGAAGGTACTTCGATTCATCCATGGCAACAAAAAGCAAAAGCATATAGATGACAGAGAGGGTTACCGGAACTTCTCCAATGAGACTTTCGCCAACACGACATTCGCCAATGACGAAAGTGCGGGGGTATATTCACGAACGTCCACTGTACTTTCGTCAATTGGAAAAATTTCAGATGACGCATTGACGAAAGTACAGTAGACTTTCGCCAATTGTCACGAAACAATATTAACATAGGATATATATGATTCTAATTCACACTCCAATTGCCGATATTACAGTGGAGTCTCGCCACTGGCAAAGTTCTATTTGGCGAATTTCCAGAATTCCGACATAGATTTATGTAATCACGTTACAGCACGGATTGTTTTACACCCTGAGACTCTACATATCTAAATTCGTTTTTCCGTTCAGTGCTACTAGCCTCACCGTTGGCGCATTTTGTGGCATAGGTATCTTACTAATTCCGATACCCAGTGGTATTTTTTTATCTTTGATCCAAATATATTTACCCGTTCATGGTTCAACACTGCATTATGTGCAAAATCGTAAGTATTCTACTATGCTTCAATATTGTCAAATCGTGTATCTTTCTACAGAAATCCAATTATTTTACATGGAATATTCGGCCGATGCTGAAAATAAAGCCATTAGTTCCTCGCAATTTGCAGCTGATTCATCGAATGCACAAAAACAGGTATGGAAATAGGCGTTAAAACCAAATAATGTGACTATTATCGGTTTCATTTAGTTTAACGATGAATTTGGCCTTCCACCAGTTACCAACCAAGTTGAAAATACGCAACACAGCAATGCTGAACGCCGTGACCAGAAGTAATTTGTCAATCATTTAATTATCATTCATTGATACTTTTCCCATTTATTCATGAATAGCGTCCGCGTAAAAAAGAGCGACACAAACCGCAACCACTGGATGCTGTAACTCGACCAGTTCAACATTAAGCAATATTGAGCTGGTTCAAAATTGTATTGCGCAGAATATTAATAAAAATCCAATAATCATTGATACCGATTCTGACATCGATGATTTATGGGCAATTCTTTATTTGATGAACGTAATAGAACTGAAACAAATAATTTCTGTTTCACTTATTCTTTGCTTCATTAAAGGGTCCAACAATTGACATTCTCGCAGTAACGACTGTTGGCGATGGATATAGGTAAATTATAATCAGATTTATGTTTAAATAATTCTCCATTTTTTCAGTGCACCATTATATTCGGCATCTAATGTTATCAGTATGTTAGGATTAGTTGGCTGTACAGATGGTGTAGCAGTGGGAAGTGGACTCAGGTTTTCACTCTCTGAAAGATCTATTGTTTTATTGTTAGGTTTTCATTTAACAGTACACCATCACTACCAAATGGTTTTATTCTCTCGAGCGCAATTCTCGGTGGCATTGATACATATCTGTCATCGCCCTCTTGTCTGAATCAATCGGTCAACATATATTTGCAACCGTCGCCATTTGATTCTGTTGAGCTGATTGTCTATGCATTGAAATATTCACAACAGCCAGTAGATGTTTTAGCTCTCGGGCCATTCACGAATATTGCTGCAGCTATCGTTCGAGATCGATCAATTATACCGAAAATAGGAACATTGTATGTCTCCGGTTAGTAGTTCAAGCTAGTTTCCATTTAATGTATTCTGTTGTCTATTGTTCAAGGTGGTCAGTTTAAAACATTAGCCTCTTAATCATCACTCTTACCAAATGCAAACTTAGGAATCTATCCGTATACGAGTAAAACATCTGGCAGTAGTTCAAATGTCTTCTTAGGTAAGAATCTATTTTTGCTATTGCGCCCAGGTCGAACATACACGGTCGTATACGACGGTAAATCGCCGTATTTGGCCGTATTACATGGCTCCGTATTACGATCGTAAATCTCCGTGCCGTATACGGCGAAATACGGCGCTTTACGGTCGTTTTTTATCGTATTTCACCGTATTACGACACGGAGATTTACGATCGTAATACAAAGCCATGTAATACGACCAAATACGGCGATTTACCGTCGTATACGGCCCGTATTTCACCGTATACGGACGTCGTAAAGCTCGTCCTGGGTGATCACATCGTGCATTTCAACAAGTGACGAACAAATTGATGAGTATTAATTTAAAAATGAGAATTTTTCAAGCATCTAGTGTATATGTGTTCTGGAATCGAGTTTGTTCTGTGGTTCACAATTTCACATTTGTGACTTTCTAACTGATGTAAATGTCAAGTAATTGTAAACGTCTCCCCATAACATAAGTTTCGACATTTGAAAAGTTTTTGAAGCCTTTTGTTATTGTTTTCATTTTAGAACTGTCCAAATTGCAAGAATTTAAAGTAAAAACTTCCTTAATCATTTTTCCTAACATGAAAGTATCACAAGTTTCACCAAAGTCTTTTTGAAAACTTATAAGAACTCTGTAAATCCCTCAAGTATTTCGACAAAGTTTTGTAATTGAAGTTTGAAAAAAATAATGCTACATAATAGAAATGCCCTCGAAAAAATTTGAACGGTTGGACAGTTTAGAAGTTTCGTGGTCTTCTCTGATGGAAGGGGGCTTATTTCGATTTATGTTATTTCCAATTGAGATGTGCTTGCCGTACAACGTGTTGATGACAGTGGTATCAAAAAGCTAGTTGCGATTCCATCAACTGTACAGAAACAGTTACCTACCAATATATCCCAAGTCAATATGAAATTGAAACAATTGAACATTACTTTATCACCATTCATATATGGATTAATAACATCGTTGGCGAAATGCACCAATCAATCAGAGTCGACCATTTATTGGTGAGTTTTTTTTCATGCTTTCTATGACTAAATAATAGTTTCTCGAGTATTTTTGTTTAGGTGGGACAATAGTGCAGCTCAGTTAATGGTTCAGTTGCAAAACAATGTCACAAATGGTTTTTGCACGGCATTCCAAAATGTCGAATCATTATACATTTTATCGGCTGATGCGGACCAGTTGTTTGGTCAAGGCTTAACCGATTTTCAAAATACAAGACCTAACACCAACGGATTATCAAATTACACAATATGTGCACAAACTAACTCGGATACGTTTCTCACTGAATTTTTGACCAAAATATCCTCAGACAAACTTTATTCATGTGAGAAAACATATGCAAATCGATTCGATTTGAAATTACAATCGTGTATGAGCATGTATGGGCTCGATTAAGCAGAAATATTGACAGACTATTCTTCAAAAACTTTCTATTATTTATCGTTTGCTCTTTTTCAAATTCAAGACACTGAGAAATGCTTTCAGCAAATTATAGATGTCACTATCGATACAAGTAGTAATTATAAAGTGCATTAGAATTAAGTTCGATTGCTGGATATATCTGGAAAGCTCGCTTTACGAGCGGAAAGACGCTAGCGTTAGAATTTTGCTTCCAGCAATGGTAGGATATCTAACAGAATAGTAGACTGAAAATATCTTCGAACAGCCAGAAGGCCCAAAAAGAATTCAATTGTGGTGGGTACGGTTGCGGATGACAGAGCTGCGAAAGCTCCGATAACGTCGCGGCTAAAAGTATCGTCAATTGGCTTGAAACACGGATGTAGATCTGTATGATTACCTAAAAGTGGATCTTGTTGCATTTACGAAAGACTTATATCAAGCACCATAGGACTCGTTTTGAGTACTAGTTAAGTAGTGATGATCACGTATGTTCGAAATCGAATGCTACATAGATATAACTTAAGTGTTGAAAGATAATCTAGCTAAATATTAAAAACAACCTATATGATAATTAAGAGACCATCTTGAGAGTGTGGAATGCACAAGATGACTCAAGTAGACCATTTTCCAGATTTCGAGCTTGCTCAAAGGTTTCATCAGATGGCTTGGGCTTTTCTATAGTCGTTTTATTGATCTAAATTTTTTTCAAAGAAATTACAATGAGCAGTATACTAATCTATATAGTCTTGCGGTATGTGGGTGCGCAGAGGTTGGATGCGTTTTAGCTGACATCACACATTTCGATTCGATCAAAGATCTTGGTAGGTGGAGCAATATCTTCAACTCGCTACAATAAACTTATCAATGTGGCTTCATCGGTGGCCAAAATGTGGGACTCACAAGCTCTGATTACAAGAAAAAATATGGAATAGTATTGCAGCTTTTTAAATAATTAACGGGTGCCCCATAATAGATGGCCGGTTTTTACTCTTAATCTTTATAGTATCTGACAAGCTTTATTTAAAATCAAAATATGGCATAACATACAACATAGCTACTACTGTAACCTGCACAAAAAATGTTATCTAATATAAGCACCTTTTGTTTTCAAAATAGAAAAAAATCTACTTGACCAATTTTGAACACTGTGAAGGAGGCCATTTTTGGTACACGACTTACACCTTTTTTATTTCATCAATTAATGAATCATAGCTTTTGACTTTATTCCAATGCATATTATGACCTATAGCGTCCCACACATAATAATCAAGAACATTGTGGTCTGGACTATTAGGCGACCATTCTTTATCATCGATGAACCGAGGAAAAATTTTCTTAATCCATGCTATCGAATGTTTGTCCTTGTGTGGTGTTGCATTATCTTGTTGATAAATAAAACCATCACCTAATAATAGTTGACCTTCAGCTCGTGCATGTGGCAAAACAGTTTCAATATAATTTTCATGCGTTAGCGTTTCATTGGGCTCAAAAATAATTGGAAGCGAAAGACAAGTTTTCGATGCCACAAATCATAACATAAGTTTTTTTTGGAAACTTGGCCGTCGACTTTGTTCCTGTGTGTTCATCAGCGTCGTGTCGAGAGGAAGCATAAACACGCTCATTTTGGCGATTGAAAATGCTACCTAATTCGAAGTACTTTTCATCAGTAAATAAGATTTTCTTCTCGATCTTTTTTTCTAAAAAAACTTTCGTGCCCAATATGTAAATGATTCTCTTCGTTGTTTATGTTCATCATTTAGATTTGACTCAATTGTCACACGGTAAACATGTAAATGAAAATCCTCATGAATAATGCGACCAATTGTCTCCTTCGAAATACCAAGTGAATTAGCTAATTTCCTTGCACTTTGTGGACCTTTGTAAATAAACCTATTCTTGACTTTTCGAATAAAACGTTTTGTTAGTATAATTCTGGGTCTATCAGCAGGTGTTTTCAAATCAATTGTATCGGTGCTTCTATACAAATGTTGCCATCGTCTGACTGTTCGCTCACTGACCACTTTTCGTAGTTTAGCAATTTGTAGTGATGACACACCGTCATGAGCCATTCGCAGTACTACTTTTCGTATATCTTTAGACTTCATATTTAAATTCAATCTAAAAAGCACTTATCGAACTGATCTCTTGTATTTATGTAAATCTTGGACAGTCCAAATGCATGATGTATAAATAAGTGAAAAATATGTATAAGCTCTATATACTTTCATTGGTGAGAAAACCGACTATTTATTATGGGGCACCAGTTAGGTTCATAAAAACGTCAAATAAATGAATAAATGAAATGTGAATCAATTTTTGCAATTGATATGCGCGCTTTGAAGCTTTGTCATTTCGAAAATGTTTCGATTTACAGTTACCATTCTATCAATTTATTTCATCCGTCGAACATCATTATATGATAAAAACTTATTCATATTGTCAAAATCGAAAGCAATTTAATTTTAAGAAATTGCAATATTTTTTTCACCAGTTTTATTTTGTTCTTTTCAAGCATTAAAATTTAATGATTTAAACTTAAGAATTTATTCAAAAATACATCTTCAATGAATAATATCTTTTTTCATAGCGATAGTACATACGAAACATATTACGGGAAACGTGAAATATCAATTTAATCTCGATTTATTCGGTTTAAACAACATATTAACTTGCGGGTGTGGGTGACTATGGGCGTTTATGTGTGGGTCCATCGAGAATTTTACAGTAAGTCTCACACACACACACACACTCACACCCTCATTAAAGAATATTCTTATACGATCTTTGTTTGACTATCTAATTTTAAAAAATTCTGCTGGAGAGTTGCCCATACCCAATTGAGAAAATGTTTGATCCACGCTCAGTTTTTCACGCTCTTTCTAATGATGTAACTTTTATTGTATCTGCACGAAATAACAATATTTCCAGGGAGTTGATACACTTTTATATGAAGAAAACAACGTGATTGTAATATCAGACTATTTGTTTTCTCTTCCAAAAAAAAAGAGCGAAATATTCGCAGTGTTACCATTACAAACATTTTATTTATTTACTGTCTATTATGGTACTTGTGCGTATAATAAGTGCTTAGAATGATTAGAAAAACGAATATTTTTCTTTTGCAGTTGTATCTGAAAGTCTTAGCTCATTTAAAAGAAAATATACCTTATTTTATCAGATTATGTTTGTTCTTAATGCTATGTTGTATGGTCATTGTAATAGCAGCGTTGCGTTCTTTATTATCCAAGTTGATGGTGGGAACTTTACCACGAAGAAGAAATGTTATAACTAGAGATCGCAAGGAAAGGCGATATGTATTCAAGAATGTACAAAATTATCGCCTAACTTTTATCTTGGTAATATATTTATGTAATACGCTCAATGTAGTCATATTCGACACAATAAAAAGCTATCCCAGGTTGAACATCCCGGCCATCGGATCCCGTAGGATACTCCAGGGAATATGCGGGAAAGTCACCATATCCTGCAGGAAAACACGGGAAATCGCTGGAACTTG
>CAJNYU010002703.1:81951-165932 GCA_905331475.1 Rotaria socialis
TTAACACAAAATGAGATCGAACTGTTCTTACAGATTTTATCGAATGTTTTTATTATTATAATCTATAAATAAAATTTTGTTTTGTTGTGGAAATATTTATTGATCATTTTGAGCGCGTGTATCAGTCGATTTGATCGACTTTTTCTTGATGTTATTATTACTGTATAATTTGATTTACTGATGGGCAAACTAATTTACTTAGATTTGCCAGTAAAAACGTCTTCCTCAAAACATCTTCATCTGCTATTTTACAAAGGCAATTTAAAAGAGATCTAATCAAAAGTTTTGCTCAACTAAATGTATTCCAACGATGATGCCATATGTTCTTTCAAAAACGTCATTGATTGTTGATGCACAAAAAAAAGTAAATTTATGTATGATGTTTAATATTTCAAGGGAAAAGTTGCTGTTCGAAGTAGCAATGTATTACTATAATTAGGTAGGATGGCATGATAGTATAATAATAATAACCCAAACGGCTAATGGTTTAAATTATCTTTTCAAAAATATTTGCATTATAAATAATTTGTTAAAAAAGAAATTATTTTCTTTTATCTAAATTTAATTTGAACAAAATTTTTACACGACAAAAAAGCTTTAGATGTCTAAACTTTGATTCAAACTCCAACTAATTTAAATTTCAAATTAGTAAGTACATTTATCTATCTGTTGGATCATATATATACTTTGTTTTTTAAACACAACATTACATATTCTGAAAGTACATCAAGTTTTAGTGCTTGTATTTATGATTTTTTTCATTACTATAGAATGCGGCTTGTTCAAGCGTAACGTTGTGACGTAAAAGAAGATCCTTTTACTTCAGAGTCACTAATAAAATTGTCATTTCTCGTAAAGCTGTTATACTCGAAACAAATTCGTGAAGAACTTGGCACGCTC
The DNA here is from genome assembly GCA_905331475.1 of Rotaria socialis. Classification (NCBI taxonomy): domain Eukaryota; kingdom Metazoa; phylum Rotifera; class Eurotatoria; order Philodinida; family Philodinidae; genus Rotaria; species Rotaria socialis. Next base: position 82,852 of record CAJNYU010002703.1, read on the forward strand.
ACAATAGGCATCGTGAGGGTGTGAGTGCGGGTGCTTTTCTTTCATATACACCCACACCCCACACCCACATCCTCAACATACCTGATTTTATTTGATATTTCTTTTCTTCATCCACTGGCTTCGGTATGGGTTTGGTTGATAGTTTTGAATCGCTTTTCAAATGTTGAGGTTTCGGTTCAGTTGAAGTAATAGTTAGTTTGACTTTCGTTTGCTTATCGAGATCTATTAATAAATGATTGGAAAGATTTTGGTCATAATATAAAAACAAGAGAAAAGAACAATTCTCACCTGACAGATTGTCTTTTTTGGATATCGAGGGTTCTTCCAATAAAACGAAGGGAGGCACAACTTGTTGGAGATGAATGATAATCAAATCAGGATCTTTCTTCGACGGTTGCAAATGACTTTTGACGATAAATTGACTGCCAGGTAAAAGCAGTATTTCATCTTCTTCTTCTAATGAAGAATGTGGACGAATCTTTTTTCCATTAAAGCATTCAATGCTAAACATTGTACGTTTTTCTTCTTGACCAAGAAATGATTCTGATTCAAGAACATGCAATGATTCAGTGCAACTTGAAAATCCCCACCACGTATATGTTTTTCCTACGACGTATTCTTTTCTTAAATCAAGACGAACACCTCTCCATACGGTCATACCACAAGAACGTAAGTTGAAAAGTGCTGTCAATAGGAGTTTCATAAATAATAGCCACGGTGTAATTAGTCTATTACGATTTTTAGATCTTAAAATCGAATTCAATACCACGTAAAGGCATTGATCACGTGGTGCCCATTCCATGGTATAGAGAAAGATCGATGCCGATTCATCCTGTGTTAGACCATCTTTCGGTGGATCACAATTACCTTTAGCAATGTAAGCTCGTCTACGTACATCAGGACAAAACTTAACAATAGGTTCGATGGCTTCTTCAAGTGAAACCAATTCGAGGGACTGATAACCTTCGATAGGTTGAAGGAGTTTGCCTGGCTCTTCACTAACATCAATAAAACGATTAAAATGAACAGTACCTTTAGCTTCTGCCATTTTTTATGTATCTTTACGTAGTGAATATAGTGCGACTTGCTGTATGAAAATGAAATGATTTCTGTTTTTCTTTAAACTCGAGCTCCTTGAATAAATAGTCGGTACGGGTTTTTTTTTCTGTCACACAGAAGTAGAAAAGAAAAAAACAACTTCTGTCTATTATTGTCCTTGCATAAGCTTGCTAGACTGCTCTTATCAATCTAAAAGCCTTTCAACTACACAAAACTTCAATAAGTAAATAAAGAAACGAAAGTAACTGAAAAAAGGGGTATGCGCAATAGTTTTCATACTGTTTTGTTTGCTTTCTTTCAAATGAAATTTTCTGTCGCCGAAATCAGTCGACTGAAGGACACAGCCCAGTCCGTAATAGATATATATATGGAGGTTTCCATGAATTTTATTCAAATAGTTGTATAATATCAATCAAATATAAGATACTCAGATTTAATTCATAAACGAAACAATCATTATATGAAAGTATGTTTCTTGTTTTCTCGCTTAAAAAAAGAAAAGGCAACACAAAGTATATAGTAAAATATACATACACATACACATACACACAAGAAAGAAATGCCTACAGTCTAGAGAAGAAACCGGTGTTGCTGTTGTTTTTTGTTTTTACAATATGATACAGAAGTCCACGAGAAGAATTACATCACAATGTTGCTTGATTATTTTTATTGTCAATAATTGTTTGCTGTGATGACATCATATTATTATTATCTGTATTATTATTTGTATCATTTGTTGTTTGTTGTTGTGTTGTTATCCATGTTAAACGTTCTTCATAGAATTTGATAACAACTTGTGGACATTTTATATTACATATACGTGACGGAACAAGATCAGCTTCGCTTGTACCTTTCCATTGAACTAATAACATTAATTCACCTGTTGCATCTGTAGCTCCGAGTATTTTTTCAGCTTCATATCCTCGATCAAATGCTGATGCTTCTTCAATACGTGTTGTTGATGATGTTTGTTGTTTCGAATAATTACTTCGATCAAGTGGTGGTCGACCACGTTTATTATGTACTGGTGCTTGATCAAGAGATGGTTTACGTTTAAGTGTTGATGATTCATTATTCATATAGCGAGTCTTTTGTAGTAGACGATTTTCATATTCTTCAATTAAATCTGGACAATCTAAATTTTGATGAGGTTCCTAAGAAATAAATATTGTTTTATATGTCAAAAAAAAACCATGAACAAAAGATTAGTTTTTTACCCAAGTATTTTCTTCTTCGGGATAACCTTTCCAAGCAAGTAAATATTCTTTACGTCCATTACGAAAACGATGACTAACTATACGTTCAACAATAAATTCTTCACCTTCATCACCACCACCACCGACACCAAGCATTTGCTGTTTATCTCCAGTAGGATTATTCATTATGTATTGAATAAATTGGTAACAGAAAACAATTTGAATGGCAACACTGAGATGAAGGAGGAGAAGAGAAAAAAATTGCTTTTCACCAATCAATTAATGAGAATAAATACACAAAGATGGAAGAAAAACGAGAATCTTCAAATTTAATTAAACCAATCAAAAGTTAATTGAACATTTTTTAAAATAATGTTTTTTAGAATTTGTTTTACTTGAACTTTTAAATGATAATATTTATAAAGTTGTAAATGATAGAAATATTTCTACGGTAGATGTCTCACAGTTGATGTATCATAATAAGTGGTTTAACAATAAACCAATCGAGTAAACTTTTACAATTATGGTTATGGATGGTTATTTATATCATAAAATTTGTTTTTTTCTAGAAAGATTTTCGATCATGGCTCTTCGATTACTTCTATCGAATCGTTTAACAATACCTCAACGAAATTCATGGACAAGATTTTCTCGTTATTATACACCACTTGCATTTGAATATCGTTCAATAACACCTACCAATTCATCTATATATTCTCATCAACATACATACCGTACATCATTACTATCAACACATCGTCAATATCATCTTTCGTTTAAATTTGCTTCATCATCAAATCCATCAGGTTCAAAAGATGGCAATACTCCATCATCTTCAAATGATGGTAAAAATCGAAATGATGATGATCATGATGCTGACGGAATTCATGAACCTACTGATAATACGGTTCCAGTCGTTATTCAAGCAGGAAATCCACTGATGCCAGTTGAAGTACCAGAAAATTATCCAATTGTTCCATTGATACCAGTTTCACGTCATCCATTATTTCCAAAATTTATAAAAATGCTTGAAATCACAAACAAAGATTTAATGGAATTGATACGACGAAAAGTAAAATTGAATCAACCGTATGCTGGCATATTTTTACGTAAGGAAACATCAACAACAGATGAAAAATCATCTACAAGCGAACCGAAAACACCTGAATCAATGAAAGATAAACTGATGAAAACAGTAACAGCAGATGTAGTTAAAAATCTTGATGAAATTTATCAAATTGGTTCATTTGTACAAATTCATGAAGTACATGATATGGGTGATCGTTTACGAATGATTGTTATGGCTCATCGACGAATTAAAATTGTTGGTATCGCACCAGATGATGTAGCCATTGAAGATGTAGATCGACGACGTGCTCAACCAAAATCAAATGGTAATCGTAGACGACCAAGACGAAAAGGTTCATTAGATATAGATGATTCTGTTATAGCAGAAGAAACATCTACTGAGCCTTCACCACCATCACCAACTGACAAACAAGAACCCATTGTAGTCAATAAAATTTTAATGATCGATACAGAAAATGTTATACATGATGATTACGAACAAACACCCGAACTTAAGGTATGATAGCATCTACGACGATAATCAATGTAAGTTAATTTTTCAGGCCATCACTGCAGAACTTGTCAAAACTATTCGAGATATTGTTGCATTAAATCCATTCTACAGGTAAAAAATAGAAAAGTTTTATAATGAAACCTGAAAGTTTTTTTTTCTCTCCAGAGAATCAATTGCTGCACTTATTCATAGTGGTCAACGAGCTGATCACCCTGTATATTTAAGTGATTTAGGGGCAGCTCTTACAAGTGCTGAAGGTGAAGAACAACAAGCTATTATGGAAGAAATGAATGTAAATATCTATTGTCTATAGAGAAATCTATTTTTTTTAATTTTATTTACCTAGATTCCAAATAGATTAATGCTTACATTAAATTTATTAAAAAAAGAATTAGAAATGAGTCGTCTTCAACAGAAAATTGGTAAAGAAGTTGAAGACAAAGTGAATAAACAACATAGAAAATTTATGTTAATGGAACAATTGCGTGTTATTAAAAAAGAATTAGGACTTGAAAAAGATGATAAAGAAGCAATGAATGATAAATTTCGTACGAGACTAAAAGTATTGACTTTTTTTATTATATTCTAAAGTCAAATTTTCATTTTTAGGAACTTACTATACCACCACATGTTAAAACAGTTATTGATGAAGAATTAGATCGATTAAATGTTCTTGAAAAACATTCAGCTGAATTTAAGTTCGTTTGATCTTAGGTTCCAACGAACAACGTTTTTGATTATATCCTATATTTTTGTGTCTAGTATTTGTACAAATTATCTTGATTGGTTAACCAATATTCCATGGGGTAAAATAAGTGAAGAGAAAACTGATCTTGATCGTGCACAAATTATACTCGATGAAGATCATCATGGAATGGAAGATATTAAGAAACGAATTCTTGTAAAAAAAAAAATTTTTCGAGCTAAGAAAAGTGAGAGACTTGCTTTTAGGAATTTATTGCTGTAAGTCATTTGAAAAAATCAACACATGGAAAAATTCTTTGTTTCTATGGGCCACCTGGTGTTGGAAAAGTAAGTCGATTCAAAAGATATTTTTATCTGTCAATCTACAGAAAATAAAAATTTAGACTAGTGTGGCTAAATCAATTGCACGTGCACTTAATCGAGAAGTAAACTAATTTTGTATTTTAAAACCAATTGAAATCGAATTTTTGCTCTCTAGTATTTTCGATTTAGTGTAGGAGGAATGCATGATACTGCAGAAATTAAAGGTCATCGTCGAACTTATGTCGGTGCCATGCCAGGAAAAATGATTCAATGTTTAAAAAAAACGAAAACAGAAAATCCACTTGTATTAATTGATGAAATCGATAAAATTGGTCGTGGTGGTTTTCATGGTGATCCATCAGCTGCTCTACTTGAAATGCTTGATCCCGAACAGAATGCAAATTTTCTTGATCATTATCTTGATGTTCCTATTGATCTATCCAAAGTATTGATGTCTAGATATTGAAAAGCATCTATAAAATTTTATCATTTTAGGTACTATTTATATGTACAGCTAATGTTCTTGATACTATTCCTGAACCATTGCGAGATCGTATGGAAGTTATTGAAGTATCTGGATATGTTGCTGAAGAAAAATTAGCTATTGCAAAAGTATTTATTTTATTCATCACGATAAACATTTATAGGTGCAAAATCTTAAATTTAGAATTATTTAATTCCACAAGCAAGTAAACAAACAGCTATTAAGAGCGATATTATTGAAATAACTGATAAAGCTTTGATGTATCTCATAAAAGCTTATTGTCGTGAAAGTGGCGTTCGAAATTTACAAAAACATATTGAAAAAGTAAATGAAAATTAGTTTTCCTTTGTTTTTTTAAATGACAATAAATTTATAGATATTCCGAAAAGTTGCCTTCAAAGTTGTTAAAGAAGGTGAAAAGAAAATGATTATTGATGAAGGAAATCTTCACGAGTTCGTTGGAAAACCAGTATATACATCCGATAGAATGTATGAATTAACACCACCGGGTGTTTCTATGGGCCTTGCATGGACAGCTAATGGTATGTGGAATTGTGACACAGAATAAAGAAATGTCTGATAATTTTTAGGTGGAAGTGTGCTTTTCATCGAATCACGTTTTACTAATCCTATCGATGCGTTCGATGTATCGAGCAGTGATGAAAAAGCTGATAAAACTAGTGGAGCATCTGGTAGTTTAATATTAACAGGTAAATTAGGTGATGTTATGAAAGAAAGTTGTACAATTGCGTTAACTTATGCAAAATCATTTTTACAACAACTCGATCCAAAGAATCGATCATTACGTGTTGGTCATATACATGTACACGTGCCAGAAGTAAGTATCGAAAAAAATGACATATCTTATTTTTCTCAATTATTTATTATTAGGGAGCAACACCAAAAGATGGTCCATCAGCTGGCTGTACAATAGTAACAGCACTTCTATCACTTGGCTTAAATAAACCAATAAGACAAGATGTTGCTATGACTGGTGAAGTATCATTAACTGGTCGAGTTTTGCCAGTTGGTGGTATAAAAGAAAAAGTCATTGCTGTATGTTTAAATTTAGATTTTTAATCCCATTTATTTTAGTTAACTTTATTTCTAGGCCAAACGAGCAAACGTTCATACAGTTATACTACCGTACGAAAATCAAAAAGATTATAACGACCTTCAAGATTTCATTAAAGATGGGCTCATCGTTCATTTTGCTAAAACATACGCTGATGTTTATAAAATTATATTCGATGATCAATAAACAGCAAAAATGATTACTATGTAAACATGAAAACTATTGAAAAAAAAAAGTTTTTTTTGCATCGTCAATAGCTTGTTTTTTTGTTTTTTTTTGTTCTGTTCTCTGTTATCCATTTTTCATTCTTTAATACATTATATATTTGGCAGTCCTTTGTTAGCTAAGATATAAAAAAAAAATACCAATTAGTAATATAACGAACAAGTAGATGATCATAAGACACACCCTCAACGGGTTCGACCCCCCTGATTTATGTCTGACGTCATTCTAGTTTGTTTTTCTTCTTCCGACATCAAGACTTAAAGGAAGAGAGTGAGCAAAAAAAGCGGTTGACGCGAGTCTTTTATTTTTCTGGAAGCAATCAGTAATGCGGTGTGAGTAGAACATACGCTTGTTGCTCTTTATTATTTTTCACGAGAAAAGAAAAAAAATGGATTGGCATTGGTTGATGATATTTCTTTTTGTTTGCTTGTACTCTCTCTCTCTCTCTCTCCGTTTCGCCTTGTACAATCGTAGAGAAAAACATTGAGGCCTATTTATAAGCCATCGTTCTCTTGTGCTACAATCATTTGCAATTTTGAGGTAAGAAAAATACAATGTATCGAAAAAACGTTTTGAAGACAATTGTAAAAATAGTATCTTTCTTTTGAAAGATAGAAACAGTGAGTTTTGATTCCATTTCCAGATATGTCGATTCTATCACGAGCTGTGTGCAATCACACGGGATCATTAAAAATAAATGCTACATGGAATCCTATGTATCGATTGATCAATAGTATTCGATCTTCATCAACAGATTCGACAGATGAACAAGAAGATCCCGGGTATTGATTTATGATTAAAGATTTTCTCTGCTTATTTGAATAAGCATTTTTCTTCAATAGATCTGGTTTCTATACTATGGTAGAGAAATTTTATGATCGCGCAGCTAAACTTCTTGAAGATAAATTAGTCAATGATATGCACAAATCTAAATTAAGCGAAGAACAAAAGCGTATAAAAGTAAGAGGAGTATTAACTATGATGAAACCACCCAATTATGTTTTGGCGATCACATTTCCTATTCGACGGGATAATGGTGAATGGGACATGATTGAAGCATGGCGAGCTCAACATTCATTACATCGAACACCATGTAAAGGTGGTATTCGATATTCCATGGATGTCAATTTAGATGAAGTCAAAGCATTAGCTGCTTTAATGACATTTAAATGTGCTTGTGTAAATGTACCATTCGGAGGTGCCAAAGCCGGTGTTAGAATCAATCCAAAAGGTAAACAAAAATAAGAAACCGTATAAATTGATTTCTATGTTTTTACTATTATAGAATGGTCGGAAACGGAATTGGAACGTATTACACGACGTTTAACAGTTGAATTAGCTAAAAAAGGTTTTATTGGACCTGGTATTGATGTTCCAGCGCCAGATATGGGTACGGGTGAACGTGAAATGGCTTGGATAGCTGATACATATGCATCGACTGTCGGCTGGGAAGATTTAAATGCATATGCATGTATTACTGGTAAACCTATTTTACAAGGTGGTATTCATGGACGAACATCTGCTACGGGTCGTGGTTTATATCATGGTGTAAATAATTTTGTTAATGAAAAATTCTATATGGATAAAATTGGCTTGACAACTGGTTTAGCTGGAAAAACATTTATTGTTCAAGTAATTTATGAAGAAAAAAACATGTAGAAAGAACTTCTTATTTTTTCGTTTTAGGGTGCTGGTAATGTCGGTTACCATTCTATGCGTTATTTAACACGACATGGTGCAAAATGTGTTGGTGTTCTTGAATGGGACGGAGGTATTGTTAATCCAGATGGTATTGATCCAATAGCATTAGGAGAATATAAATTTGAGCATGGAACGATTGTTGGATTTCCAGGCGCTAGAGCTTATGATAAAGATCCAAAAGAAGATCTACTTTGTGAAGCATGTGATATTCTTATACCAGCTGCTAGTGAACAACAAATAACATCGAAGAATGCTAGACGAATCCGAGCAAAGGTTAGTTTAACTTTCAAGTTTTCTAAAGAAACCAACTTCTTTTTTTGTTTCTCTCATTTTAAATCAGATCATCGCTGAAGGCGCCAATGGACCAACAACACCAGCAGCAGATAAAATTCTGCTTGAAAAAAATGTTTTAGTCATTCCTGATATGTATGTTGTAAGTATATTGACTTTGGTAAGAAAGAAAAAAGGTGATTGATTATCTTACAGAATGCCGGTGGTGTTACAGTATCGTATTTTGAATGGCTTAAAAATCTTCAACATACATCCTACGGTCGATTGACATTTAAATATCAACGAGACACAAATTATTCGCTTCTTGGTAAAACGAATAATCTTTTTTTAATGCAATTGTTGTTCTTCTTCTTCTATTTAGAAAGTGTTCAGAGTTCATTAGAAGCTAAATTTGGTAAAATGGGAGGAAAAATTCCAATTGTGAGTAGGAAACATTTTTCGATAACATGAAAAAAACGACAACTATTTTCTACTCTACCGTGTCTTAGTTACCAAGTAAATCATTTTCTAAACGTATGGCTGGTGCATCGGAAAAGGATATTGTTCATTCTGGTCTTGAACAAACCATGGAAAAATCTGCACGTGCTATTATGGAAACAGCTCAAGCGTACAAATTAGATTTAGATTTACGCACAGCTGCCTATGTAACATCTTTAGAAAAAATTTACAATGTCTATTCAGCCGCTGGTATGACCTTTGGCGTTTAATAATTGATCAGTATTGAATTAAAAAAACGAATTAAAATTTTTTTTTTTCTGTTTTCAAGTAACGAGAGCTAAACAAAAAATAGTGTCTTTGTTGTATACTTTTTAATTTTCCAAGTTTATTTTAATTGACAAAAGCAAATGACCGATCCAATTCGAATAAATGTATTTTTAGATAAACCATGTTGAAAGCAGGAATACGTCATAGTAAAACATTACAACAAGCATCGACGTATTCGATTATTCGTTTTTCATCTCATGCGTCAACACAAAAACAAAGTGGACATGGCAACTCTGGCTTTTATCGACAAGTGGAATTATTTTATGATCGCGCAGCAAAAATACTCGAAGAAAAATTAGTTGCCGATATGCACAAATCGAAATTAACAGAAGATATGAAGCGTAAAAAAGTTCGAGGAATATTAAAAATGATTAAACCATGCAATCATGTTTTGGAAATTCGATTTCCTATACGAAAAGACAATGGAGAATTGCAGATGATTGAAGCATATCGTGCACAACATTCACAACATCGAACACCATGTAAAGGTGGTATTCGATATTCCCTGGATGTCAATTTAGATGAAGTCAAAGCTTTAGCTGCTTTAATGACATACAAATGTGCTTGTGTTGATGTTCCGTTCGGTGGAGGAAAAGCTGGTGTTAAGATTAATCCAAAAGGTAAATAAATAATCAGGAAGCAATTGTTCACTGTAATTTTCAATGCCTATTATTTTGTAGAATGGTCTGAAAAAGAATTGGAACGTATTACACGACGTTTAACAGTTGAATTAGCTAAAAAAGGCTTCATTGGACCTGGCATTGATGTTCCAGCGCCAGATATGGGCACGGGTGAACGTGAAATGGCTTGGATTGCTGACACCTATGCATCGACCGTTGGCTGGGAAGATATTCATGCATATGGTTGTGTGACAGGTAAACCTATTCTCAGCGGTGGCATCCATGGACGAACATCTGCTACGGGTCGTGGTTTATATCATGGTGTAGATAATTTTGTTAATGAAGCTTTATTTATGTAATTAAATAACAAAGACAATTTTTAGATTCTTTCATTTTTAAGTTATGATTTAGGGGAATGGTTGGTCTTCTACCGGGTCTTGCTGGTAAAACATTTATTGTTCAAGTAATTTATGAAGAAGAAACACATAGAAAGAAATTATTATTCTTTATTTCTAGGGTGTTGGTAATGTTGGTTATCATTCAATGCGTTATTTAACACGACACGGTGCAAAATGTGTTGGCATACTTGAATGGGATGGAGCCATTGTTAATCCAAATGGTATTGATCCAAAAGCATTAGAAGAATATAAACTTGAACGTGGAACCATTGTTGGATTTCCAGGTGCGCAACCTTATGATAAAGATCCAAAAGAATTACTCTGTGAACAATGTGATATTCTGATACCAGCTGCAAGCGAACAACAGATCACAGTTGATAATGCACATCGTATTAAAGCTCGTATTATCGCTGAAGTAAAACGTTGTTTTTTACCTTTCTTTTTCAATGTTGAATTCTTTTTTTCAATATTTGTAGGGTGCTAATGGTCCAACAACACCAGAAGCTGATCAAATTCTAATGAATAATAATGTACTGGTCATTCCAGGTATATTGAAAACTAGATAAGATAAGAATTTTCTAACTAATTTCTTATAGATCTATATATCAATGCTGGTGGTGTCACAGTCTCGTATTTTGAATGGTTAAAAAATTTAAGTCATGTCAGTTATGGTCGATTAACATTTAAATATCAACGTGATACAAATTATTCACTTCTCGGTACATTTTTTCTAAATAGACTTTTTCCAAGTATTTTGTTTTGTTAATTTTCTTTTTTCTTAGAATCTGTACAAGGTTCATTGGAAGAAAAATTTGGTAAAATGGGAGGCAAAATTCCAATTGTGAGTAGAAAACATTTTTCAACAACAAGAAAAAATCACAATCATTTTCTGTCTTATCGTGTCTTAGTTGCCAAGTGAAGAATTTTCTAAACGTATGGCTGGTGCATCAGAAAAAGATATCGTACATTCCGGTCTTGAACAAACTATGGAAAAATCTGCACGTGCTATTATGGAAACATCGTTGCGTTATAAACTTGGACTTGACATTCGTACAGCAGCATATGTCAATGCGATTGAAAAGATCTATAATATTTATGTTAGTGCTGGTATTACATTTGGAGGATAGATTGGTTGTATTTTGTTCGTAAATTTGTTTTCTTTTTCGTCATAGAATAAAAAGTGAATTCTTCTTTTTTTCTGTATCAATTATTTTCTGTCATCATTCCCAATTAAATTTTATTTTTTACATTACTTATTTTCTAATAATATTTTCATGGTCAATCGCGTGGTGTTCTTTTTATTATTATCGTATTGACAAAAAATAAAACTTATTCAAATCGATTTATGTAAAATAAATTTCCGAATTTTTACTTTCATGACCACACCCACATTGTAAATCGAATAGATGGAATTAAGTATACCATCCACTCTATTCAACAATTTTTGAAATGAGCTTTGTAGAAAATGTTTTATGGTTGTCATGGAAGACCTACGAAACGCACTTTCTATGGGATCAATCTTCATTCGTAAAAACTCTCAATAAATTTACAAAGACAAATTTAATTATTTGATTGATTGAAATGTCATATTCCATTGCTTTTCCCTCATGATTATTCAAAGAAGGATTGTATAAACTTTCTAAAAAGCTTAATATAACGCATATTTCAGTTCGGCTTCTGGTATTATTCTAAAGCAAAACGTCACACTTGCCAGTTAGAACATTCCTTTCGTCAATTCATCAGCAACAGTCTGAATCCAATATTGATCTGCAAACTAATTTGACCTCCAAGATCGAACCTTCATCTCAATTAGGACGCTTATAGATATGTATATATCTGTAAGTTTCTACTATTTAGATGATTAGCTTTCCCTTTTCTTGAATTTCTGTCTATAATTGGTATACGATTACCAAGTAAATTATGATGCAATAGTGGTAAACAGAATAATAAATACGATGATGGTTATGCAAATAGTCCTTCATGTTCATAAGAATATACTCATCAATTGATATATATATATATATAAATTTCTAGTTGAATAATTAGCAGTTCAATCTGTTGGATATATATTCATATTATACATTGATGTCAAATAGATCTGCTTACATAAATCAGATAGAAAACAGATGAACTCATTCATCTTGTCATGACATTCATTTTCTTTTATTTAATTTCTTTGATATAAATATTATTTTATACAAATAAACAGCAACGTGATAATAAAAAAAGTTTAGTAATAATAATAATAAAAGATGAAGATTGTATTACAGAACTATTCAATGAGAACAAACAAACAAACAAACAAACAATAGATAGATATAAAGATAAATGATAAGACAACAGCCTTAAAAAGGAAAGAAAACAAAAGATTTCTACTAATCACCGGCAATGGCTGTCGATAGAGTATATTAGGTTTTTTTTTCTACAAAGATAACTAAAGCGAAGAACAAAAACACTAGCCTATAGATTTTATTTTTCTTCTCTCGAATCAATTTTTTTCAAGTACATCCTTATTCATTCATCATATGGACTTGTATGAACAATCGCATATTTATCATTCTTAATATGTATTCGAAACTTCGATTTATCCGTTTGTAATCCACAACAGAAACAGCAACTAAGGATTGTTGTAAATAAATTTGTACCAATAGCAGCGACTACAATCCAAAAAGCTAAACCTAAACGCTCGACATTAATAATCCATGGATTTAATGCTAGAATTAACGATTGATTTTGATTTAATTCATATGTAAAATCAGGTCGATATGTACGTTCATATATCCATTCGTATAAAAATATTCCTAAACCACCCGAACCACTTATAAATGACAATAAGGAGAATAAACTAACGAATGCAAATGGTATTGAATAAAATCGATCAATACAATTTACACAAAATAATATTAATAAAGACATTAATGTTAATAATGGTGCAGCAACAAATAAAAGAAGCATTACATAATGACGTAAGCGTTTTAAATAATGATGAAAATCTCGTGGTGATGTTGAATACGATGATAAATAGCGTGGTATATCTTCATTATCAATGGTTATTGGATGCCATATGCAATTTCCTTCTTTCCAATAGTAGCGTGTTTCATTGAATGGACGATTGCATCCATGTTCATCGGCATAGGATGGACAATCGGGTATGTTATTGCATCTTTTCATCTGTATAGAAAAATATTTAAAAAAGAAAAACAATATTTTTTATAAATGAACATTCAAAAACATACGCAACATCCTGTTTCAGGACAGGTCGATGGCGAATCACATTGTGGACAATATAAATCTTTATTAGATTTTGATTTTATTGTAAATAAATAAAGCCATTTATAATCTATGCAATAACCAAATAGACCATAATGTGAACGAAATCCATGACGAATAAATAGACTTTCGAATTGAACGTTATTATTGTTATTTAATTCCATGTATTCTTCTTGTTGTTTATTTGTTGAATTGTGTTGATCCATTAAATTTTTATCAATAAAACTCCAACGTATACTTATTAATCCATAAGTATATAAACCAATGGATACCAGCATTGGCAAGACAATGTTGATAACAAGAATACTAACCTTCATTATTGATTTGCTAATCTGAAGAAAAACAAATATATTTATAAAAAAATAATAATTGATACTCATGCTGAGTATACGCTCTTAACTGGTGGTTCGGACAATTCATCATTTTCCATAAACAATATATAGGTCTCTCTCTCTCTTTCGTGAGGGATATTCTACAATGACTGTTTGTTGAACGTTGTTAACCTTTTCTTTTCTTCTTCTTCTTTCGCTCTCTCGTTGAATGATTTCTTTTTCGTCTATTTTCGAGAAACATGTACAGAAAAAAACGTATATTAAATAAAAGAAGCAAGGCACTAGCAGTTTACACAAGCACGTCGTTTTGCTAGTGTTCCTGTTCAATCGACCACTGTAAACGAAAGAAGGGCGCATAAACACTTACAATAGCAATCAATGAACGTATGTACATATGGGCGTGCATCTACCCCTACTGGCTAGTCATCACTCACGTGCATACATGGATAAGTCGATTACGTATTCGTCATTCAATCTTATATCGTCGACACATATAAAATACGATGAATGGTTCATCTAATTTATTTGCGTATACCCACAATCCTTCGAGACTTCTACAGTTATACTAACTATATATAAATATATACACATACACAACACATGCAGTGTACAGGAGAGGTAATTTGAGGCAGACTGACATAAAATATAAAAGAACAAAAATGTGCGTGACCACAAATCTTTTTCCAATTTGATGAAAGGCAACCATGATAGTGATTTATAATCTGTAATAGGTCGAAGGAGTTTTCATCAATACAATAGTGAATCCTTGAAAATCTTACGTAATAACTATGTTATCATTTATTATTTTAATACTAATAAAATGCAATCAAGCAGTACATCGAAAGATAGAGAAAAATGCCTATGATGATAAATATGATAACGTTAAAAAAAACTACATATTCATACTCACAGATAGGCAATGATTGAAAATAAAACAACGATAGCTGTAGGAGCACAAGAGAATGAATGACTGATGAAAGAGAGAATGAGAGAGAGAGAGAGAAGAGAAATAGGGGAGAAGAGGAAAAAGAGAGAAAAAAACCCAGATAAAGCCATCAATCGAGCTTCTGTGAACAAGTATTGACATAATACAATCCTAACGATAGTTTTATAGTAATATTTCAAATAATTGTTAGATTACATGCAGGTTCTTAGATTAGTTAATTAGAATTTTGATGACTAGTATTGTCTACTGATTTGAACGAAAATCGATCATTGATTAATGATTGAGACAAAAATCATACAGATGTTATTCATATTGAATCCGATGAATCGTTCATACAGAAAGTAATGCTAACCAGGATCATATGATCACATAGACTGAACAAGTTCGTCAGAGAACAACTGACATTATTTGAATGCACATGTTCATAATCCCGGATTATTTTTGCATACATTAAGTTGAAGTATAAATGTTAAATACGAGAAAGTAATTTTAGCATGCTATTACGTTTTATTTAATAATAAGAACAACTCAATCCATGTTCAAGAATCATTTTTTGTTTCAATATTCTTTCTTTAAGTCCTTGAACAACGGCATCTAATCTAATTGATGGCAAGGGCAAAAGACGAAGCTACCTTGATTGCATAGATTTACAACAAGGTCAATTGAATTGGTGTGATGAAATTATAGAGAACTCGTTCGATGAATAAACTGAAACAAGGATGAAACAAACAGACGACATCATATGTATGAAATATGAAATGATTGTCTATGTGAGTTCGTCTAGATTTATAATGTTAGTTAGCGCCGTCTGTCGATTGATTCATCGATTTGAACAGACCAACGCCTCTTATATTCTAAGAGAAAGAAGAAGAAGAAAAAAAAACGCCACAGCCACTTCGGTCAATCATTCGATTTTTTTCTCTTTGACACAACAACAGAACTTCATTTGGCATTTTCTATATATTTCGATAAAGAATCATCATGACTGATACACGAACCCTTTCTTCATCTTCGTCTTCAATAACAAATCATGTTAATGGTACAAATACAGTTTCATCAGCACCTTCTGATGTAAACAATGTCAACGGTTTAACAGAATATGTAAGCTTTATTTTTATACGCAAATTTGATAATTTATTCCTCGATATGAAATAGGTGAATACAATATTTCGTCAAATGGAAGAAAAATTTCATACTGCAAGCGATCAAGTAATGAACCGTATGAACGAATTAGGTAGAAAAATTGATACACTGGAATCAAGTCTTGGTGATATTATTTCACATATTCCATCGGAAGAATCAGCAACAACAGGATCACCACAATCTGTAACAGCAACAACTGCACAACAATGAAGAAGCAAGAAAAATCAAATTTTCAGTTTCATTCTTCTTTTTTCTTAATATCATGTACACGCATAGGACATTGATGTTTCTTTTTTTTCTTCACTCATTTTAAACTTCCATTTTTTATAGATAAATTTTGAATATGTATGAACTAAGATAAAAATAAATCGAATAATTACATGTGTTTTGTTTGTAAAACAATCGATTAACATTTTTCATTAAGTTTCTTTTCGATGACTCATCTGACGATGTTAATTCAAGCTTAACTTAGTTACAGACGACATCGAGATTGTTTTTTAAGAACACTTGAACATAAAGTCTATTGTATTCAAAGTTGATCAAGATATTCAACTTGTGAATAGAATGACTTTATATTTAGTAATTTAATCTTGTTGTCTTCGACTGAATACATGCATAATTCATGAAATAGTATTTTAAAATGAAAAGGATGGGATGATAATAGACGAAAAAAATATGCAGTATTTTATTTTTCAATGGGCCATATGACAAGTCATTTGGTCTGTTTAACTAATGATATACATATTATGAAATATCTTCTGTTGCTAGGGCATGAATCGCAAATAGAATATTTTTTCTCTCTTAAGAAACTCATATCATCATATAGTTGGGTTTTGTTATCTTTTCGTTTTTATCTACTTCCAGCACGACCCCCAGGGTGTGTGTCTTACATTTTTGTTTCTAATATAAAAAAAAGTATTATTTAACATTACTTTTGCTTATAAATATTCTCTGTTTACAGATGTTAATTGGCATATTATTTACTATTGTTACACTTGTAACAGTATCAGCTAGTGATAGAGTTGCAGCTGATACGAATCATTTAGATGGTAATTATTATATGTTTATACCCGATACTGGTAACCAATACGTTTTTAATATTTTCTTCTCACATCCATTCAATCGTTATGTTGTCACTGTAACCGCACAAACATTGGCTTGGGCAACAGCAACATTAAATATCGTTAATGATACTTCAGTAACTCTCGTTTGCGATAATGGTGATACTTTACCGGGTATAATAACATATCCAACAGATTTACCATCGATATGTTGGCCAACATCAAAAGATTTCACTTGTTGGACTCGTCTTTTATCAAATGTAACACGTATACACGTTGTTAATATGTAAATTATTTATTTATTTATTTAATGTATCAGAATGAATTCGTTGCTTTTTTTTATAGGAACCATTTAGATGTTGGTTACAATGGTATTCCAGCTACTGGCTTTATTAATAATATTCTTAATATTTATTTTCATCAATATTTTCCTCGTGCAGCTATTTTAGCTGAACAAATACTTCATATATCACCCAAGGATTCATTTATATATACAACACATCCATGGTTACTTAGTATGTTTTTTGATTGTCCACCAAATTTAGTTCTTGCTGGAATCAAATTACTATGTCCGTCAAGTGATGAACTGGCATTAGTTGAAAGAGCAATACGTCTTGGTGCTATAACATGGCATGCTGGCGCTATGAATATGCAATACGAATGGATGAATGAACAAGTACTAAATCAATCATTAGATTTATCAGTTGCATTAGCAAAACGTTTTAGTGTTCCTGTTCCATGTGTTGTCAGTGTACGTGATGTACCAGGAGTTCCAATAGCAATGATTCGATCACTAAATCAATATTTTTCAGAACATTGCTCATCTAAACCTATGGTTACAGTTGGAGTTAATGCTGGTAAGAAGGACATTTTTTTTTTATCTCAGAGAGAATATTGACTGATGAGATTTTAGCGGTCACTGATTATGATGTACCCAATGGTTTATTTCGATGGGGAACAAGTCAAGATTCTTATGTAATTGGAACATGGCATTCATATGGTTTGTATTTAATACAATAGATGAAAAAAGAAACTCTAATCTGATTACTTTAGGTTATCCAAATAATCCTGGTTCAGTATTTACAAATCCAGGTGGTTTATCTCTCGATGATATTATTATTGTTCCACAAATTGGAATTGGTTTAGCATTTGCATTTCGTACTGATAATCAAGGTAAATTCAAGGTTTCTCATATTATTAGTTTTATTTTCATTAAAAATGAATTAGGTCCACCTATGTCAATTAGTGAAATCCATCAAAATCATGAAATTCTTCGCCAATCGTATCCAGGCGCAGAAATAATTTCATCATCGCTTCAAAATTTTCTTGAAGATATATCGGGTGTAACTGATGAACTTGCATTATTCGATGGTGATATATCTGATTCGTGGTTACAAGGTATTGGATCAGATCCAAAACGTGTCCAACAATATCAAGCAGTACAAAGAGCTTTAACTACTTGTTTTGAACGTAATTTATGTTCAAAGAACGACGAAGAATTGATTGATGGTAGTCGATATCTAGTTAAAATTCCTGGTAAATAAAAATATGATCTTTATACAATGCATGACGTAATAGAAATGTCTGTGCCAAGTAAAATAGTAGTTTTGATACAATCTCTTTAGGTTTCATCCAAGAACTTAGAATTTGAAGTTTTTAGTCATCATAAATGAGTGAAATATCTGGTTTGATTTATTTTCTAGAACATACTTGGGGTTTACCATCAGTTTATGATCAAGTCAATTGGAGTAATAAACAATTTCAAACCGTTATTAACACGCAATCGTTCAATAATTGTCGACTCGCATGGCTTGAACAACGAAAATTTTTCGATTTATATTTAGATACAGTTCATGATCATCCAGTGTATAATATAATACAACAAGAACTTAATGCTGCATTCAGTAATGTAGCAAGACCAAATTTAGCTCGTTTCAAGCCTGTTTCATCAACAGAAACATTCGTACTTTTTCGAGCTTCATCAAATCCACTTTCTGTTACATTTGATCAAAATTTAGGCTCAATTTCAAATTTAACTCGAAGTGACAAACTTTTTTGGGCGGACGGAAATTCTCAATTAGCAACTTATACTTACATTACTTATAATGAAACTGATTTCAATCAATTATCAATTACATATGGAAATCCAGGTATAAAATAATTTCTATCTTAAAGTGAACCTTGAAAATGAAATGAAATGATAATTATACATTAAACAGAGTTAATTCAATGTATAAATAATACATATAGTGTAATGATGAAAATCATAGATGAATAAGTAAATGATCTCGCCAATAGAATTCAGCTTCATACTGGCATTCGATTTTTTGCATTGATCGAAATCATTAAAATTATGGTAGAAAATTTTTAAAATAACTGAAATCTATTCTCGTATCACGTTTCATGCTCAATCTCTGAGAAAGCCAATAACGTTCAAAAATATTCGAAATACTCTCTCAGCGTTCAGATTAAGTGCCTTTCGAGCAGATTAAAACTTCTATTCTTACTTTAATTTTTAGGTTATGATAAGCCAAATTCTACAGCAAATGCTAATCCTGTTTCAATGGTTTGGTTACCAAAATTGCAACAATTGTTTCGATCCCGAACTGACGAAAACACTTTTCTTGCACAATTAAAACTTGATCCCAATGCTGTTAATTTATACGGTGGTTTCAGTGAAATATGGCTAACATATACATTTGCCGATGAAACAACACTTGAACTTGAATGGTTAGGTTTAAATAAAACAGCGACACGTCTTGCTGAAGCATCAATGCTTAAATTTTTACTTCCCATGAAACCATCTTGTTCATTGGTTCAATATGATACGAAAGTCGATGTTCAACAAGCTGCTGGCAAAACTTCATATTATCAACGAGGTGTTGATTCATTTTCATGTCAAACAAGTTTATCTTCAAAATGTTTCGCTACTCTTCATGTTAAATCCTACGATGCACCGATCGGTTAGTACAAAAGTTAATGATTTTTCTTTCTGAAGCAAATGTTCCTTTTGTTTAGCCTGTCCGATCTTAAATGGTAAAGAGCCAACAGCTCTCCCATTTCCAGCACCAGGAAGTTCGCCACCATTAGATGGTATGGCTTATAATTTACATAACAATGTCTGGAATACGAATTACATTTATTGGTATCCACTGGTTTCTGGCGATGAGTCATGGCGAGCTCGATTTTTAATTAATTTTGATGGATCATGTAGTTAATGAAATCGATTTCTTTCTAATTTGATTTCTATATTTGTGATACTAATTTTAATTTCTTGATTTTTCTTTTTCAAAAATAACTATAAAGGTGTTTTGATAGTATATTACTAATATAATAAAAAAGAAACAACTCTCGAATTAAGATTTACAAAAATCCTGCTATGACAATGACATCCAAGATTTGTTTGAATGGAATTTAAGATAATTGATCACGAGATAAGACATTCTCAATTCAATTAAAAAATGAATGTTGTTGAATCTCTTGTATTGAGAAAAAGTTCATAAAAGATTTTAAAACCTACCTTTAATTTTTCAACAAGGAGAAAGAGTTTCATCTACTCATCACCTATAACCTGGCATCGCAGCGGCTCCCTCAAAAAATATAGGAATTCCTATATAGGATAGGTCTAACATATGTAGGATCGCCCTGAACTATATAAAAAAAAAATATAGGATGAAAAATTTATTCCAGAAAAAGATTTAGACACCGAAAAATCACTGCAGCAGCACGCACTGAAGATGATAATGTGTTGTTTTGCCACGTATATCTAATCAGCTAAATAAAAATATTATTGAGTTTTGAAAAGTAATGAAGCAGCAAGATTCTCTTAAAACATAAAAAAACTAATTTATGTTCCATTTATTTTCACTATTGGACATACATGCACTTTAGAGTATGGGTGGGTTTTTGAACAAAATATTCACACATTCACATTGACACCCACCCACCCACACCCCACACCCACACCAGATAAGAATAGTATTGACAAATGTAGAATGTAAATGAGCATGTCTATTATGAGATAATCTTTGATNTGCTAGATCTCAGCGTCAGTGCATGAGACCTAGATGGAACTTATGAGGGGTCATATTGGAGCTAAGTAATGAGGTTTTGTGGTCAAAAGATTGTGATTGTAGTTTGCAAAAATAAAATAATTATTTTGCTTGCCCAACCGGCAAATGTTTTTAACCTTTTTTGGAATTCCGCCTTTTAAAATTTCATAGTAAGCTACATCAAATTTCATCGAAAAATAAGGATCTGTTCAGGAGTTAAAACGGTTTGAAATTTTGCTAAAATCTTGGCAGCATTTGAAAAAAATTCACAACGTTATAACTCCTGGACGGATACTTATTTTTTGATGAAATTTGATGTAGTTTACTATGAAATTCTAAAAGGCAGAATATCAAAAAAAAAGGTTAAAAACATTTGCCGGTTGGGCAATCAAAAAGATTATATTATTTNAATATAGGAAAAAGCTCAAAATATAGTCTATTATAGGATAAATTTTTAAAATATAGGAAATACAGGATATATAGGACTGCTGTGAAACCGGCGAATCCACGTGTATTGAATTGTTTTTTCTTTCTTGACTATTCTTTCATTATCGAATATCTTTGAAACCAAAACATCGTGACAGGGGAAGGAATCGAACCTTCTGCTATCTGACTAAATCAGATGCAAAGAACCACTACGCCATCCCTGGCTGAATCAGCAACGGCTCACTAATGGAACGAATGAAAGAAAAATACGGTTATTTCTCTCTTTGTCATTGTCGTTCAAAATATCGCCTATCATGAGCATTCCTAACTATTGGTTGCAATCTTTGTTGTCTTAACAGAATTATCTTTTATGCAGATGACAAAGAATTTTGCTTTAATATTACGTGTTAATGAACTATATATTTATGTAAAGATATTATGTAGTTTTCATATTGCGTTTTGTGTTGAGATGCATTGACGAAAGGCATTAACGTTGCCTTCACCGTCAACTAATGAGAATATGAGAGGTGAGTGCAACTATCTTGGCCTTCTTTTCTCCAAATTCTTTATATTCTAGATACAGATTGACAAATATGGTAATGTTCTGACGGTGGGAGTATTTTTATTTTGAATGACTGTAAATAGGAGTCATCTTCCATGTCTACTTTTTCTCACACTTGTTTTAGGGATTTTACTGTACGTGTCACGAAGTTAAATAAAAAAAACTTTTCATTGGAACAATATCACTTGGTTCTTGAAAAATCAATAGAAATTACAGTCATAGAGAGGATATATTCAAAATTTCCAACTCATAAGTCGATACAATTTACTGCATTCTACAGGTGATAAAAATGAGAAAAAAATACAGTTAGTACCATTGTAACAATCAAAGCCGAACTCATACACGTGTTTAATTCAATTTAATCTACCATCTGTAGAACTCTGTTATTTCAGTTAGTAAACATTTTAGTAGAGGTCATGATTCATGAGAATTAGAATTATTTTTCATTCGTATTTCACAATGTGTCTCCGTTTGAATTCGATTGATGTTCTTTTTATCTAAATATTTCCTATTTTAGTTTTTGTTTGATTATCTTTTAGAAATGCATCTGGAATGTTAAACGATTTTGACAATCAAATCAAATCTTCTTTCGATATTAGATCAGAACATATCTGAGAAATCAAGAATGTAAATAATTGAATGAGAAATAAAAGATAAAGAAATACGAATAGTAAAGAATGAAAGAGAGAACTTAATAGTCAGTCTATATAGATAGATAGATGAAGACGAATGGACCAAATCTAACCAGAATGAAAAAGGATAGAAGATGATGTCATGATTCGATAACAGAGGTTTATCTATTTACTACGTCACTTAAGAAATAGATGTCTCCGTCAAATTTAACTAGTATTTCTTTTGTTTTAATTTAACCAGTATTTGTTTCAATAGATCATATTGTTTGTTATTTATAGCTTCATTCAGTAATTGAATGCATCGGTATCTTTTTACAAGAGAGGATAACTTGGTTTATTTTCTAGATTTTCTGATGAAGGAAGTTTCACTTTTTGGATTTCATTATTTACTAATCTATCACTAAGACGGTGACATCGTTACCACATGAAAAAGCCAAAACTCAGCAATTTCGACAAGATCCTCCCATTCAGATTTCTCGTCCTAAAAATGTCCAGTCAAGTCTTGAAAAATGTCGTTATTTTCCAGTAATACTTTTTTCTTGAGGGAGAAATAGATTTGAAGCAGTACACGCACTTTTGTTTTGCCAGATCCCTATGTTTAAAAAGGTTTCTTATAGCTATTGCACATTATTAATTGATTAATATGTAATATAATTTGCAGATTTAACGATGGAGAATTACCCATTGTTGGAAATGATGCTGTCTTTTTGTAAGTGAATTCAAGCAAGTGATGAACATTTAGTAATGTTAACATTTCATTATTGCTCCCCAGGAGAATCATTCGGTCAGTAGGATCCTATCGGATTCCGACAAGGGTCAGAGAGTGAATATACCAAATATCATATGTATTTCAATAAAACCGACGAAATCTTATGGGATCCCTGGGCACGGATCTACAGTCGGATCCTTGGTATTGGATCCGATCAGATCCGATGTCGGATTTTAACGGAATCCAACTTTATCGAATTATCCTTGCGCTCTGATGGCTCAAAATGCTTATTTGATCGTGAATAAGAAAATTATTTTTACATCGGGACCGACAATAGGTCCGTGTCCAGGAATCCTATCGGTTTCTGTCGGCGAGTCGGATCCCATAGGATTCGATAAGATCCGTTGTTGGATTCATCCACCTGGGTTGCTCACAATGGATTTAAAGTTTTTTCTCTAAATCAAGTAAGAGTTTTAAAAGAAATCTATTAATACTTTTTGCCTTACGTTATAGCCAAGTGAAATTCTCAAATTAAGAAAAGCTGAGAACCCGGTTTCCATATATTATGTGTTTGATGGTCTTGTTCTTAAATGTCGTCACGATACTGTTGTCACTGCAAATCCTCCCGATAGTGAGTTTGGCACGAATCATGGTTATGAAATTGAATGTGGCGTTTATTCGGTTCACATCCAAGTAAAGTAGAAAAAAAAGACAAACAATAATTTATTGGAAATTTAGGTAAACAACGATGTTCGTCCGCTTATTGGAGAATTCATTATCGATGATACTTTGAATAAACATAAGTAAGTTTCCACTAATTTCCAACTGAAATATATATATCTTTTTTTTAGTGCTGGTACAGAAAATTCGGTGCAAAATAGTCTCAAGGATATTCCTGGTTTTATGCACAAATCGATGAACGTAATTTCGTCATTAAAAGAATATATTACAGAAAATAAACAACGACTTATTGATCAACAAGCCGATCATGAACCACCTGATGGACATGCTCATCCATAGAACATGAATTTTTATATGAGCTGACACAGCAAGCTTTTGTGCTTGATGTCAGAGACTTCGCCTTTTCATTTTATTGCTAACTTACAGTGCACGTAGAGAGAGAAAGAAATTCTAATTCTGTCTGTTTTTTATTTATCATGTCATCAACAACACAACAAAAGTGATAAATAAATTTACTGTTGAAAAGTATGTTCTAGCTAACAACAATGTAAAAATGTTATATAATGAAAATTGCACGCGTTCAGTCACCTCAATATCACAAAAAGTTCCCTTAAATCTAACCATAACCACCCCTTTCCCTCAAACATCTAGACAAGTAAAAGCAAAATAAATAACAGAAACACCTGCACAGTTACAAGCATGCAAAAATCCTCCTCCACCTTTCAACTCATAAAACTTAAAGAAAAACAGTTAAAGAACTCCAATAATTTCAAAAACAAAGAATAAGAAACTCGACGTCTGCGATGTTGTTGTTGTGAAATCACCTATCATGAATATTTACATTTATTATTAAAGTGTTGTTTTACAAGAATCTATTATTTGTAACAGCCGATGATAAATTTGTCTGTTCATCAAAATTTAATTTCTACAAAACAAAATGCGGAAGCATCGGATTCGCATCCGATTGTTATGTGTACTACAAAAACGGAGTCGATTTATATATGTTTTGAATAATTCTGAGGAAAAACATTTTCTTGAAAAATTCCCTGTACCGATAACTCAGCCGCTTCTTGACGGATCCTTCTCATCTTCGAACTCGACTGAGATATTGATGAAATCTTTCTGTGTACAAAATTTCATGACAATTGGATGAGACTTTCAAGAGTTATCGTGTTAACGGCCGGACACACTCACCGAATCTCAGTGTAGTCACTTTTTTGAGTAAACAAAAAGAATATAAACGAAGAAAGATTTTTGTTTTTGCTTGATAAAATATTGCTACTTCATCATCTTGTGGATTTTTATAATTATTCATCTGATTATTTATATCAGAATTAATGTCTTTTTCAATTAATGCAGTTTTGTTACTATTTGTACATTTTGAAAGTATAATAAGTTTAACCCTAACAGTATATGGTTCATTTTGTTCACGTTCAGGCCATTCACAAATATCATCAATAGAAAAATTTTGCTGTTTATTTCATGCTCATTTCTACCAATCATCACTGGTTGTACCACGGTTTTTCACTCCTTGGTAATAGTTGACAAATTTCAATAGGTTCTTGAGCTTGTGATGCTGATGATAATGAGCTATTGCCAGTGGATGATGTTATTTGTACTGTTCGTTCTTCTGATGCAGTCTTATGATTAGATGATAGTACTGGTGATGATTCATGTTTTGGTTTTGCCTTTATTTCCGTTACGATTGCTAATGTGTTTACTGTCTTGTGTGATCCATTGACCGTCATATTCTTGTTCATTAGCAGCTTCATCAATAACTGGTGCACGTTTTGCTTCAGAGTTAGTGACTACTTGCTGTTTCTTATTTGAAGTAGTAGTATTGATCTAGTTGGTTTTTTTTATATCAACACTTTGCATTTCATTAAGATTTTCATTACGTCCAAGTGCTGTTCATTATTGTCTTATTGACGATTTTTGATTTGATCAGTCGAAGTGGCAGACTTATTGTTTTCATCAGTAGCAGCCACTTTTTAAATTGTAGATGGTTTATTTGATGGTGCTGACTAAATGAATGATATAACGTTTTTTCAACCAGTAAATTCACTGAATAACTGAGTACCCTTTTTTGTTGGTACTATAAGATCTAATTTTTCATCTTCACTTTCTTTGGATAATGAGGTTGATGATACTGATGACGGTGCAGCAGTTACATTTTTTATTTTCTTATTATTCTTTTCACTTACTAGAAGATTTTATATCAATCTATTGTGGCTGTATTCTCGTACTAGCTTCGTTGATTTTCTTACTGTTATTTGAAAGTTATTTTGAAGAAGAAGTGGACTTCGATGTTTTTAGATGACGACAAATGCATAAACTATTTAAAACAATTACCAATGTGACTATGATAGATATTGAACTTTCTAACAGGTGTGCCATAATAAATTGGACTAAATGTTATACATTTTTTCCTACTGTATCTTCAGATTAAAAGTTTCTTTATGTGCCAAAAGATAGAGAATTTCAAGCATTGCAAAAATGTTGACTTAGTTTTTCAAATAAAGTTTTCTCGTCGACGCAAAATTTTAACGATGAACACGTATTGCATCATTCAACTGCGATTTGCTATTTTCTGTTCATATCTATTGATTAGTATAAGCCTTTTGTCATCAAGGTCTATGCTAAAAGTGAATCATTTAACATCAATGGAAAAAGAATTTTGCGCTTTATGCTTCTACGCCCTTTTCAAGATTTTCGGTGCTGTTGTTTATGAGAAAAAAATTTGAAACTTACACTTAATTGTCGCTATTTTTTGGTACACTTTGGAAAATCATGTTTTTAAAAGCCAGACTTCCTCTTACAAAAGATTTATTAATATGCCATCAGATGTAGAATTCAATTCTGAACAAGATGGTGTAACAATTAAATTGAACAATAAGAAAAGTTTGGTTGTTTTGAATTAACAAAATTGTGATGCCATTGTTCTATCAGAAAAACACTCTTTTCAGTGTTTTCACATATTTTACTTCAAAACCATTTCTCTGAAATACTCCTTCTAAATTTAAAAAACATGCATTCAAAGGTCCAGGATTTTACGAAGAGTTTTGTGTCATAGTTGAAATTACAGTGGAACCTTTATTAAAACATTTTCATCATTCTTTCGGTTTTGACCATCGCAGTTGGACGATTAAGTCTGTGTTCACTTTTGAAATTATGCATCCACATGAAAAACTCAGTCAATAGTTTTGCAGTACTTAAAATTCTCTATCTTTTCGTACATTAAGAAACTTTTAATCTGAAGATGAAGTAGGGAAAACATGCATTAATATTTAGTCCTGCTTATTATGATACGTCCGTTACATGATTTCATCGAATAGCTACATAACATGATTTTACAAATATTCATACTGAAAACAATTACAAGATAAACTGAAAGTTTTTTCCCCGTCAACGTATTTGAACCATGAATCAAGTGTACATCTGAGATTTGACATCACATCTTTCACATTATATTTCTTTCTATTGTGTATTTTTAAATATCGTCACATTTTTATACAATCGAAATCAATTAATGTAATTATATCGTGATGCATGAGTTTCGTCTATTCATCGTCTACAGCTCTTTTTCAGTTAGTATTTTGTTTAAATTTATTTGTTTATATGGCATGAAAAAAAAGGTTTTTTAGAATAAGAATAAAATGAGCATTTGTAAAAGTTTATTATGGCGATGGAGCTGCCAATAAGGGTGCACACATTGTTTGACAGGCAGCCAAGCATAGTGGAGTACCAGTTAGGGCCGTTCCTGCTGAACATCCACTTGAACATATAGTAACACATGCTATATAAGCTAAAGGACCACCATTTACATTTGAGCACAACAATAGTAATAGTAATACTACCACGGTGAAGTTTTGAGTGCCTAACATATCGATAAATGAAACGTAATGCTATAAGTATAAATATATTTTATTCATTGACTTACTAGTCTGCTTTGACATATTGAGTTTGTAGGTATTTTTTCAAATGATTCGTACGGATATAAACACTATTGCTTTTATAGTACAGTAGTAGAAATTTTCCAACCCGACTTAATGGTTGCATCGATGAAATTTTTCAACAACGTATAGGATTATCTATGTGATATTATTGGCTTGTATACTGCTTTATCAAAGCGAATATTTTTTTTGTTACGCGTAACTACGAAGAAGAGAAAGGGTTATGCTCCAGTAGTCTTGTTCTTGTTATTGATGTGTGATATAAGAAAGATTGACTCGTACAAATTTGCCACATTCGAAAATTTCCTTCAAATTTCATCGATGCAACCACTAGGTCGGGTTGGGAAATTTCTACTATTGTACTATAAAACCAATAGTGTTTATATCCGTACGAATCATTTGAAAAAATACCTACAAACTCACTATGTCAAAGCAGACTAGTAAGTCAATGAATAAAATATATTTATACTTATAGCATTACGTTTCATTTATCGATATGTTAGGCACTCAAAACTTCACCGTGGTAGTATTACTATTACTATTGTTGTGCTCAAATGTAAATGGTGGTCCTTTAGCTTATATAGCATGTGTTTCTGTATGTTCAAGTGGATGTTCAGCAGGAACGGCCCTAACTGGTACTCCACTATGCTTGGCTGCCTGGCAAACAATGTGTGCACCCTTCTTGGTAGCTCCATCGCCATAATAAACTTTTCCAAATGCTCATTTTATTCTTATTCTAAAAAACCTTTTTTTTCATGCCATATAAACAAATAAATTCAATAAATTGATTTCGATACTATCAAGACGAAACGTTTATCACATTGAAGAAAGTTATTTTTCGAAAATATTAAATGACTAAATATATAGAAATATAATGTGAAAGATCAGCTATGTCAAAATCGAAAGTCCGAAAGGTTAGTGGCCAGCGCCCTCTCTAGTCCATTTATTTGTGTTGGCTCAATAATTCATAGTAGTTGTGATAGTGGTTTGATATTCTTAAAAATTATCTATTCCCATTTCGATTGGATCTTAGAAAATCGACATATTGTTTTCTTTCACTTTCTTCAACTAGTATTTTTATTACCACGTGCATTAAATTTTTACTATGAATAGATTATCTAGTCAATCCGCAGAAAACAAATCACTAGACCAAGAATCAACGAAGAAAATAGCTAGCTTTGAACCAAAAGAAGAAAAAATGAATACCAAAGAAAATCATCAAATAACTGTATGTTGAAAATTATGAATGAATTTTTTCGTTTTGTAAGTTTAAAAGTAAATAGAATGGTTCCCATGATGCTGTTAAATTGGCACCAGAAGATATGACATCAAAAGATTATTATCTTGATTCAACTGCTCATTTCGCTGTACATGAAGTTCGTAATTCAAAGGACATGTTTCGTATTCATACATTTAATATTATTAAATTTTAGGAATTATTAAAAGATGAAATTCGTACAAAAACATTTCGTAATGCCATTATCAATAATCGACATTTATTTAAAGATAAAGTAGTATTAGACATTGGTTGTGGTGTTGGCATATTTAGTTTGTTTGCAGCTAAAGCTGGTGCTAAACTGGTTATTGCGGTAATTATTTACTTATAAACTTATATAAAACAAAATGATTTTAATTTGATTTGCATTAGGTTGAAAAATCGAATGTTATTGAATATGCAAAACGAATTATTCGAGCAAATCGATATGATAAAGGTTAGTAAATTTCATAATCAAATGAAAATAAAAGACCTACGGTTGAAAATTTTTCGTTTTTAGTTATCAAATTAATTAGAGGAAAAATTGAAGATATTGAATTACCTGATGGTATTGAAAAAGTGGATATTATTATTGCTGAATGGATGGGTTATTGTTTATTCTATGACTCAATGATTCAAAGTATTATCTATGCTCGAGATAAATTTCTGGTAAATATTTTTATTTGTAATCTTATTACATCATTTCTATTCGATTGGATTAAACTAACGACTCTTAGATTTTTTTGAATATCAAAAAGAAATCATTGAAGTTTAGTTGAGTAAAAATCTGAACTCTGCACAGAGATCGTCTTTTTATAGTAGATTTTACGGTAGTAGAAAGTTAAATTTTATTTCTAGAAACCTGATGGTCTTATTTTTCCTGATCGTGCCACAATGTATATGGTTGGCATTGAAGATCGTGATTACAAGGAAGATAAAGTTGAATGTAGGCGTTGTTATTGTTTTCCTTGATTGTTAAAAACATTTTAAAATTTGTTTTTAGGGTGGTCTAGTGTTTACGGTTATAACATGGGTTGTTTAAAAAATTACGTTATGCGTGAGCCATTGGTTGATACCGTTGATAAACGTCAAATATGTACGGATCATTTTCCACTTAAAGTAATATTGAATGTTAATTTCTATAGAAACAATGGCAATGAATTCTCTCTTAGACATTCGATTTAAAAACTATGACTATTGACGATATAAATATTGATAGTAAATTTCGACTTCGTGCTTTACGTGATGATTATGTACATGCATTCGTTACCTATTTTGTGGTTGAATTTACAGCATGTCCACAGCGAACAGTAATTAGTACTGGTAAGATTATTTATTTAAAAGATAACAAGAAACCGAAATTTCTCGTTTTTAGCACCCGGTGCTGGTTATACACATTGGAAACAAACCGTTTTCTATTTTCCTGATTGTGCAACAATCAAATTCGATGAAATCTTAGAAGGAAAATTTACGTGCAAAGTTAATCTTGAGAATACAGTATGTATAAATCGAAAATAAAAAATTGAAATAAAATCATTTTCTTTATTAGAAAAAACTGAATTTTAATATTGATTTTCAATTCGATGGAGAAATTTCAAATTTACAGAGTAAAAATCAATATTTTATGAAAGGTTAAGCTACATGAATATGTTTTGTTTTTTTGTTATTCTCTCGTTATGTTATACGTTTGTTTGTTTGTTTTTTTACTTTGAAAAAAGTGAAGAATCCGTAGAAGAAGATAACGAAGCTTTTCTTGTTCGCTCATGATCATCTTCGCATAAGATTTGATTGTTATATAAAAAATATCGGTCACCGACACAAAATCTACCGAAAAACGAAGAATAGAATTTTTGCTTTTTTAATTTTCATAACGAACTTTTGTTGACATTCGTAGCATGAAAAACAGTTTAAATGATAGACAAGTTCTCCACAACGCATTACTAAGTCAAATGCCGGAACTAAAATATTTCAAAAAACAAAAATAATTCGTAAAAACATCTACGTTCTATTACTTACTGAGTCTTTGACAACTAGCACAATGACCAGTCAGACCAAATAAACGTAGATAATCACGTTTACATAGTATTAAATTGGCTTTTAAATATAATGTTGAACCGCTTTCACCTAAACGACAATCGCAACAAGCACATTTTAAACAATCTTCATGCCACATTTTATCCAAAGCTAAATAAAGAAAAACAAAAAAGAGACTAAGAATCATAGAATGTGTAGTTATTCGTAAAAATAACATTGCATACCTTGAAGCATATATCGATCGTTGATTATTTGGTTACAATTAGCGCAAATGTAGCTTTTATGCGTTGAAATCATGTTTGCATTTGTCATTTTGAAAAGGAAAATCTTGGATATAAATAAAGTAATACAATAATTCTCGATTTGTTCGTGAAGAAGATGAAAAAGAAAATTTGATTAAAAAACACAGACAAAGAACAAAAAGAAAAAAAAAGAAGAATGATGATGATGACATTTGGACCTCTATTTTTAATTAAAATAAGTGCGTATAAGTGTGAGAATTCCATCACGGTCAATTAGTCGAGAAGAGAAAGAATGAACCATCTGTCGTGCACGCTATACATTATCATGAACATCTCATTTTTTTCCCTATTGAAGCGATAGTAGTTCCAAAAAATAAAAGCTATAAAGGTAACATGAATGCAGAGTGCATTTGTCATTTTTTATTTTTTCATCTCTAATCGATACATGCCTGGTCAATATGTCCTATGGATCATTGTGTCGAGCATATTGTCATCTCATCCAATTTCTTGTCTTAACTCTCATGAGGCATATTCTTTCTCTGTCTCTCTCTCTATCTCTCTTTCGCTTTCTTTCTCTAGAATAACTAATTACAAAGAATCGCACAATGATGGGTAACTATGATAACTATACTCTATGTGCGTTATGCCGGAGAGAAATCGGAAAGCGACAGTAGCAACAGCAGTTATAATGGACAGCAAAAGAGATAATTTATTCCCGCAAACCAATTAACTATTAGATTGAAGAACTATCTGTATGATTATTCACAGCCTTTAACAATAGACATGCGTGTTCGATACAAAAGATGATTTTGATGGGTAAGACGCGTGCTACACGCGAAAAATGAACACAATTACTAGAAGGCTAATTTTCTTGCCTATACAACATCTAGGAAAAAGAAGATAATAAATCGTCTTTTTTAATTTATTATTCAACTGTCTATTGAGTTTGTTATTATTAGACTGATGTCTTCTTGTAAGAAGAAAAAGATAATGTTGAAGTGTTCAACATACTTACTAGAGAACAAATATGAATAAAAAAAAGATTCGCATTGTAATTCACTGATCTTCATTAGTAAAATATCAATTTTTTAATTCTTTTCCAATCGTATGCTATTCATCAGAGATTTATTATTAAAAAGAAAATTTTTTTTAGTTATGTTGTTTTTCGACATTCCGTGTGTTGTTATAAAAATTCGTCACAGACGGAATGATATAGACTTTCAACGACCTCACCAATTTATCTATTGCATTAAAATGATCATTGGTGCAAATCATAAACGTCAGAAACGAAACTAAAATCATCACAATAATTTATTGTTGACAAATTTTGAGCATCAATAGTAGAACTTAGTATTTGATCGATTATTTTCATTGCAACTATTTCACAATCACAATCGTCATTGAATGACATACTATTATTGTGTTGTTGCGTAATAACACAGTAATTACATTCTTATAAAAATATTTTTTTTGTATATGGATCAGTACAACATTATTTTTTAGTGAAAAATATACAAGTGAATATTAAAAATGGCTCGTTCATCTAATAGTTTCATTCAACAACAAAATTATGATTATTTTCTTGTACTTGATTTTGAAGCAACATGTGATGAAGAAAGAAGAATTCATCCAATTGAAATTATCGAATTTCCTGTTTTAAAAATAAATGCACGTACATTTCAATGTGAATCGACATTTCATACATGTGAGTAGAAAAGTATTGATTTTCTGACTGAGAAAAAAAATAATCTTATGATATTTTTAGACGTAACACCAACGAGCAATCCACAATTAACTAAATTTTGTACAAATTTAACTGGCATAACTCAAGATATGGTAACAGATCAACCGAAACTTGATGAGGTTCTAAAAAACTTTCACGCATGGCTTACAAATGAAAAACTTCTTGACTCGAATGTTAAATTTATTTTTGTTACTTGTGGTGATTGGGATCTATACACAATGTTACCTAGTCAATGTAGTTACTTTCATTTGCCACGTGCTGAATATTTCGATCGGTGGATTAATATTAAAAAATCATTTAATAAAGCTGTAGGGAAATATTCACGTGACGGTATGATGGGCATGTTAAACGATCTTAATATTCAACATGCTGGAAGACATCATAGTGGTATTGATGATTGTAAAAATATTGCGGAAATATTAAAAGTATTAGCCGAACGTGGATATGTTTTTCATGAAAATAGAAAATACTAATGAATTAGTTCGTTTTTTTTTCTTAACTTTTTAATAAAAATATCGGCGTGGATTTCGTCCATCGAAATCAATAAATGGATTTAATACTTTATGTTCAACAATACAAATAGGATTGTGTACAGTGAAACTATTGAATTGTGTATCACTCAGAGAATGACAACAATTCGATGACGATGAATCTTAAATAGGAATTGATTCAAGGAACTACTAGAAACATCATTATACTTATTTGTTTTGATCGTTTTTCCTGCGATAATTCGTACAATTGTTCTATATATTCTTTCATTGAATAACCAACAAAGAACAAATAAAAACAAAAACTTCATAATTTGTTACTACGGTAATTTCTATATTGATTAATCAATAGTTTGTAAAACATCGGCAAGAAAGTGTAGTCTTAATCTTATTAAACAACAACAAAAGCATTAAGAACAGATAGTTCGTATTAGACGGGTTGAAAATTTACAGGACGAACATAATCACATTAATCCACGAAACAATACCACAAGCCGATCGAAAAACTAAACAAACTTTATTGCTCTCTATCGTTTTCTCTTTTTACGTCATTTTTTTCGATCGATTTACATGCATAATCGACGTTGTTCTTTCATGTATTTCATACTATTATAATCGAAATAGAAACCATTTCGTTGTAGTTCGTCTCGATTCAATATATAGCTACATAGAATAAGGATGATACTAAGAAGAATTGTTTTATTTATACTTTTTATTAAAGGTAAATCATTGTTTCAATTGTTTGTTTGTTTTTATTTGCTACATTGTTCATTCAGTTTCGATTCTCCTTGCTGCTGAAGAAAAATTTAAAATCGTATGTTACTTTGCAAATTGGGGTAAGCAATAGAAATTCTCAGCATTCTATTGGATTTATCTTCTTCTATAGCTTATAATCGTCCCAGTGGTGGTTCAATGACACCAGAAGATATTGATCCTTGTCTATGTACACATGTTATCTATGCATTTTCTGAAATGGAAAATAATCAATTGATACCAACTGAAAAACATGATTTAAAAGATAAAAATCAAGCAGGTACATATCAGTTTTGATTTGAAATACCAGTTATTTGAGTTTATTTTGATAGGCTTTTTCGAACGATTCAATGCATGGAAAAGCGTTAATAAAAATTTAAAAACTTTACTTGCTGTTGGTGGTTGGGTACGAAGAATTTCCTTTTTTGTATTAAAAATATTGCATGCAGGAGTTTTATTTTTCATTGCATATTTATAGGATATGGGAATGAAAGATTTTGCCGGTATAAAGTAAGATTATAATGAATATGGATAAACGTATGTCATTGATAGGTATCGTTAAATCGGAAAAAACAATGAAGAGTTTTGCAGAATCATCCGTTAAATATTTACGTAAACATAAATTCGATGGTCTTGATCTTGGTATGTTGAAATAAATGATAAATTTGAGAGTTTTTTATTTATTTTTTATTAGATTTCGAATATCCTGGTAAGAAATAGTCTTTGATAAAAATCCTGAATTTAAATTATTCGACTAACAGGAGTTGACTGGAGAGATAGTCCAAAAGAAGATAAACAAAAATTTACAAGATTATGTGAAGTACGTCGATGAAAAGATTACTTTTTCTTTTGCTAATTTATTGATTAAGGTTTTGTATGAAACATTTGAAAAAGAAGCTTCAAAAAGTGGAAATGAACGACTTCTTTTAACTGCTGCTGTGGCAGCTGCTAAAATTAATATTGATAAAGCATACGAAATCGATAAACTTGTTCCGTAAGTTTAGTTTTCATCGTTAATTTAGTTGTTTTGTTTTACCACGAATTTTTTCTTCAGAGTTCTCGATTGGTATGTCAAGCAAAGTATTTCTGAATTTTCGAAAAATTTTATTCATGTAATTTTCACTAAGGTTCAATCTAATGACTTATGATTTTCACGGATCATGGGATCAAAATCGTGCACATCATTCATCCCTGAATAGTAAAGATGATGAAAAAGATGATACAATGTATATTGTAAGTTACATCGCCTAATAATGTTTTCTTTTTCGGAATCGTATTTCATAGGATTTTGCTGTTAAATATTTCCAAAAATTGGGTATGCCACCAAATAAAATGCTATTGGGTTTAGGCACATACGGACGAGGCGATACACCAGCTATGCCTTATACAGGATTTAAAGGCGAAAGTGGTTTTGTAGCCTATTATGAAGTATGCATTAGATTTTACTTGTTTCTTGTTGTCCGTTTGAATAATGTTAATTTTCTAGAGTTGTATTCAAATTGTTTGTGAAAAAATGAAAGAAACATGGGATGCTAAACAACTTGTACCATATATTGCAGGTCCGTATAATCAACCTAAGGCAGGTGTAGAAAATGTTCGAAGTATGAAATACAAGGTAAAAACAAAGGAATTCTATGGATTAAATTTGATAAAAACGATTGCTTTCCCGTTAAAGGCTAACTATATCAAACAGAATAATTTGGGTGGTGCTATGATTTGGACACTTGACATGGATGATTTTCGTGGTCAATTCTGTTGTCAAGGAAAATTTCCATTAATAAAAACGATTAAAGCTGTTCTACATGGACAACTTAAATTATTACCAAAAGAAAAAATTTGTTCAACTTGTCCAACTACTGAATATAAAAGTATGTTGGTTAGACGGCATTAATTCAATGCATTGAGTATGTATATTTATTTAGATTTGAAAGCAAATTCGAATTATCAACCGCCAACAACAACACCAACTGAGAAAACAACTAAAAAAGCAAAACTATCCAAACGTGATGCAGAAGGACCAAGTAATCCTTTTTATTTTGTGAAAAAGAACAAGAACTAGTTCAGTGTAATATTATTTTTTTTTACAGCACCAGAAGATGTGTGTGAAGAATTAAAAGATGGACAATGGCCTGATCCATCGGATTGTAAAAGTTATTTCTTATGTCGCGGTGTAGGCAGTCAATGGGGCGAACAAAAACGTGAAATGTGTTATGCTGGTAAGAGGACAAACTTATTGAGTATATAGTTATTTGAAAAATTGAAGAAAATGTATCACTGTTGAACCAATATGCTCCGGATCGCAGAACAATTTTTCGTCCTGTTTTGAAAGCAGATCAGAATGTATGAGAAAAGAAGAACTCGAATTTAGAAATTGAAGATGAGTGATGCAAAACGAAATTATTAAAATTGAAGAACTCATTGCCATTGAATATCAAAATATTTTGAGTAAAGCATTTTCGTCTATGTTTAGCCATTGGTCAAGATCTATGTTGTCTCATTAGTCGAACGTGCTTTGTAAATTATAAGAAGCTTTGAGTATCGTTGAAAGCAAAATGAATAGGACAGCTCTGTTCGCTTGATACTTTCTGAATTTAGTATAAAATATAGAGGATGTTCTAATCTCCTTTCGATTTTTGATCTTGTAAATATACAAGAATGTTTAAATATTAATAAAAATTGTGATCGACAAAACTCAATACTACTTATTGATATTTCATCAGAATTTTTAGTCATATCTCGTTTTGTTTTCTTTTTAGGCTCGTATTTTGATCCTAATGATAAAACATGTAAATGGGTTGGCGCTGATAAGGTTGATTCTGGTTCTTTATTTTATCTATCATTCTTTAGTTTTACTTTCAATTTTCTTTAGCTTAATTGTGAAGAACTAGTTGAAGGTTATGAAAATCCAGTATCCGGTTTAACAGTAGCTCCGGGACAAGAAGAAGATGACATTGAAGATGAAGATATAACAGATGAAATGGGTAAAACATCGAAAAAGAAAATATCCAAATCGGCAACCTCATTGTCATCGGTGCCGTCACCATCTTCTAACAAGCAAATGTCAATATTAAGTCGAACAACATCCGAATTCGATACATGCGCACCAGAAAAATCTGTTGAATTCGATCCAGTACAAGGTAATACATTAATTCCTATTTTTTGTCTATCATGATCTGCTTCATCTTCTATAGCCTTCTATAGGTATGCTCTGTTACTCTTGCGAAAGTCAGAAGGAGAACAGCGAGTGCCAAATAAGTCCAAATCAAACGACGACGATGATGTGCGAATCGATGCAACAGATTTGTTACAGCAGAAAAACCACAAACGTCGTCGGTAAAAATCAAAATTTTAGAGAAATATTCTTTTGTTCTAGTTACATATATATGTAATTAAATCATTCAAGGAAAACTACTACTGTTCAGCCGTGGTTGTACAATGCAACCTTCGTCGACGGGCAATACTACTCAAGAGTCACAATGTCTATCAAGCAAAGTCGACGGAAAGACCGTTTGCGTGAAATATTGCCAGGAAAACTTATGCAACAATCAGGATATAAGGTTTAATTTTGTTACAAGATCTTAAATAAACACTCGCAACTATTTCGTTTTCATTCCTATTTAGCGATGGCGCACTGCCGATGACAATGAATCGAATGACATTCGTCATTTATTGTCTTTTATCTCTGGTACTAATGCTCATATCTACGCAAGACCATTGTTAATCATGACATTTTTATTTACTTTTTTAGTTCGAATATGAACTAGCAATCAAATGAGCAGATATCTCTTTTTTCTCTTTCCCTTATGTTTCTTATTAATCTTTCTTTGCGTGTTTCTTGTTGGTCTGTACGTGTTTGATCTCATTGTTATAAGAAAAAAAACGAAGGAAAAGAAAAGCATTCTTACACGATTATCAGTACACTATAAATTAATTTCATTACAAATAAGCAACTCTTAAACAATGCATCTCAAGGTTTGTACAATCTTTTTCTGTCTTATTGTTTAATATTTGTTTATAATGTCAAATTAAAATGACATTTATCAAGGAATAAAAACAACTACAACTCTTTAGCGTTTGATATTTACTCCTTCGTTTGCTTACTCCATTTACAGATTTCATGGTCGACATGCTACGTTTACTTTGTCTTGAATACTCATGTGTAAATATGATTACAACTTTGTTTAACATTCTTCTTTCGACCAGTGAACATAACTGAGCATATTTTATTATTTAAAGATACAAATCATACGAGAGGTCGTATGTTAAGTGATGCAATGACGATTGAGTTTTTCTTTTCTTTCGTTAAGCGATGTTTTTTTCTTCTTCTACTTCAATAGTCGCTTTCAAACGAAATCAAAACAAATCCTGATGAAAAGCTCGCAGAGGACAGAGAGCGAAAGAGAGTACGAGAGAAAGAGTATGAAACATTCTCTACAGTTATAAGTACGTTTTTGTGTATAGATCTATGCAGGCTTGCTGATTACCTTTTGGCCTTGCTACCATTTCGAGACACTTCACCT
This sequence comes from Rotaria socialis, assembly GCA_905331475.1. Taxonomy (NCBI): domain Eukaryota; kingdom Metazoa; phylum Rotifera; class Eurotatoria; order Philodinida; family Philodinidae; genus Rotaria; species Rotaria socialis. The sequence continues at coordinate 122,059 of CAJNYU010002703.1, forward strand.
TACTCACATTTTTTTTTGTTGTACAAAATGCAAAGAGAGGAACGATGAAATTGAGGTAGTTCTGTAAAAAAGAAACCTCTATACAATGCCACAGAAATTTCATTTCTCTCTCTCTCTCTCTCTCTCTCTCACTTTTATGACGATCTGATGTTTTAGGATACAAAAGTGGCACACTTTTCAACTCTTGTGCAAACATTTTTATTGTCATTTTCATAGGTTTTGTTAATTATAGATATATTATGTATATCATCTGTGGATGAGAATTTTGTGCTTGAAAATATCACGATGGACAGTGGAGGACCCAATATTACTACGTTAATTATGTAAGTCGTAAAATCGAAAATAAAATTTTAAGAAAAGGAAAACATCTTGATTTCTAATTAAGTTGTATATGTGTCATTGTTCCGGCTGTGATTGCGATTAGTGTTTGTGGTATTCTCTATTACTCAAATCGGCACAAAGATCGAAAAATATATCGTCCACCAAGTATGAAATATTTTAATTTAAATACTTCTCAAAAACAGACTCAAAGTCCGTTAGAATCGATGCATAATTATGTAAAAATGACGAGAGAAAAAGAATATAAAGAAGGACGAAAATGTTTTCAGTTGATCGATATAATCGAAAATCACTGAGAAAGAAATAAAATTGAATAGTTTGACTTGCCATTCATTCATATCAATAGAACAAGAATAAAATAAGCGAACTTTGTCAAAAATTCATGAGTTCGCATCATGCAATGAATTGTTTGTTCTGTTAGGTAGACCATTGCCATATGATTATGAACAAACACGGGAGCGAGCATCTGCAAATAATTATATAATTGATTTTACACATGTAAATCGATCTCAACAACAACAACGCCGTCCACGGTCACCACCTGCAATTGAACAATCACCGCCAGCTTATTACATTACAACTATTGAGACACGACCACCATCCATACCAAGATTTTCATCTATTCGTACAATACCAACATCAACATATACGAATCGATCTTCACCGACTATAGCTCCATCAATACATTCAATAATGCCACCATCTTATGCTGACATATTTTTAAGACCTCATACACTACCAAATGAATAAAAAATATGCTTTTATTTTTTTAAATTTATTAATCATCAATTGTTTATAGAGAACAGATTTTTCTTGTTTTCTTTTTCCTATTTATATTTTTTACATTTGATCCCATTCGTATTATCTACATTATTTAGTTTGTAAAAAAACGAAGAAGCAGAGCATTAAAATGAGAAAACGATTATGATTGAATACGAACTGATCCGTGATTATCTGTTGATGTATATGTTATTGAAGTTGAGCGAAATGAATTATCACGGCAATAGGAAACCTTTAAAAAGAATTTAAACGAATCATTATATGTCTATGTAGAATACTTACCACTCGAACTAATGAACATATTAAATCAAGAAGACCTAATATGAATGATAGTACAAATATAAAAAATGACCAATCAAATTGTTCATTAAATTTTGCCATAATTACAAAAAATCCAACAATCAAAAACCCACTAGTACATAATACAAATAGCAAGCTTATTATAATAGCTAATTCCTCTAGAGAAAACAAAAATGAGTATTATAAAAAAAAGAATTTCTATACTTCTTTTGTTCTATATTCACCTAAAACGAGATTAATACGAGATCGTATTCGTTTGCATAAAAGACAAATATTTAATATTTCGAGTGTAAAAGTTAATAAGCTGACAATATAAAAAAACCATAGTACTCGTCTAGTGCTAAGTCTTTCATGGCATTCATGACCATAATCGTAGCATGATACTATAAGACCTATATTAGAAAAATATTTTATTACGCACAAACAAAAACAATTGAAACCACACCTCGATATTCCTTTTCACCCATATTTCGTATCCAATAATGCGTATTGAGAGATACAAATATTGTAATACATGTCATCAATTTGCATATGAAAATAAATATATTCAAAAGTGGGTTTTGCATTTTTAATGAGCACTTCACTGTTTCATATAATATCGATTAAGATTTTATTCTTACTACTAAAATCGTATTTTTATTATATATATATATATCTACATACATATCTTTTTAAGATAAGCTTCAAATTACAAAACTTAATATAAACTAAATTTTTATCTTATATAACCTAATAATCTCATATGATTTCAAAATTCAGTTGCAGTCGTTGAATAACGTTTGTTTTCTATTGTGAATCATATCTAGATAACAAGTACAATTTATTATTTTCTTCTACGATCGACTTCTCTTTGTTACATTAAAAATAAGATCTTTATGATGCTTTTATTAAAAAACAATCTAAAAAAAAACAATTGAATAAATACAAAACAAAATGACATGAGAGAGTGGCTCTCTACTGTTATAGCGTTAAATAACACAATCAACAGCTGGTTTGTGTCTAAAAGATCGTACACTCCGATTTATTTGAACTGCTTCATCATATTGACAATGATTTATCTATGTATATACAAAAAAACAAAATTCAATAAACTGTATAGAAAGGTGTCAAAAAAAAGGAAAACTTACGATTCGAATAATTGAAAAAGTACAGTCGATAGGAACAAGAATAGTAGCTAATCCAAAAGCAAAAAATGCCCAATCTAAATGAATTATACGCATTTCCATGGATATTCGAATATGAACAACAGTAACCCAGATGCAATGAATTGTAATAGCACACAATAAAGCAATACTCGTTTGTTCTAGACGAAAAAATAAAAATAAAATAAAACCAAGTTTTTATTTTACCAAAAAAATAATTTAACAACGAAGGAACACTCGACCGTTGCGAATATAATACGCTAAGATTAATTATTTCCAATAAAAGACTAATAAGTAAAAATACACAAGGTGTAATTACGATTAAACGTGGTAATGGCATTTGATTTTCCACACTACAAAATGCTCCATACGAAATACATAAATCTTGCATTTGATCTTTGTTTGCTATACATAAAATAAACATTAGTGATTTAAAATTTTGAAAAAAATAATCCTCTATTTTTTCTTACTTGAATAATTATCAATATCAAACCAATGATACCAATAAATAGATGCAAGTAAGCATACTAACGCAATAGTCTTAGAAGTTAAAATAATGCTAGATAAAATACTCATTTGTATAAATAGATATGAATGTGAGCTAAAAGCAAAAGAAGAAGCATGTTATTACATAACAATGATGCTAAACATAACGCTTAATGTTTCATTTCAAATCAAAGGATTGCGTATTCAGCATCTTATTTAGTGTTTTACGGATCAAAAGAAGGAGTTTTTATCAGTCTCTTGCGTTCTTATAATTAAAGAATTAGATTATGTCTTGCAAGGAGGAAAAGGAGGGATTTAGGATTTTGAAAATCCCAAAATCCAAAACGTGAATGATGGAATTTCCATCTGAATTTTTTCCCATATGTAAGTCTCATGATTCTTAGAACATTCTAAAATTTTCAGCGCAAACAGATGTTTCTTTCTCAAGATAATGAATGCGCAAGAAATACTCATTTCACGGCGCGGTCAGAAAATCCAGTTTGTTTTTGAAAATTCAATATTTTAAGAAGGAAACATTTATTCGAGTTGCAACTTTTAGGATCTTTTATGGACCATAAAACCTATATATGGTAAGAATTTCAGGTCGAAATTACGTCATTCACAGAGGGGAAAATGCTTTTCAATTTATGGGATTTGGGGATTTTCTTGGGACTTTCAAAATCCCAAAAATCCAATTTTTCCCCCTTGGTGCCTTGTCAAAAAATGATCAGAGTTTTCTTTGGAAAATACTGATTTTCATTATATAAAAAGCTATAAATAATAGTATTCTTCTCAAGCACTAAAAGATTCAAAATTCAAAATATATACGGAAGGAGCTATTACGTGTGGTTTCGTATGTACTCTATTTTAGTAGATTGTAATCAGTAGTATTCATTTGTTGGACTATAAATAATACGTTAAAAGCTTTAATTACACAACGTCTCTTGGCTGTTCGGTGCACAGGTACGAGCAATGAAGAATCACACGATGAACAGATAACAAAAAGAAATGAGTGCATAAGATAATTCAAATAAAGAAAATAGAAGTGAAATTAAATTAATAAATCAAGGGAAACTGAATTACACGTTAAAATCGCGTCAATAAATTTCGTTTCACCTAGAAGTCTGACATAAACGTAAAATGCATATTCATTTTCTTAACATTTTTTTATATGCACTGTCACTTCCACGAGACAGATAAAAAATACAACGATGAATTAAACTCAACATTTCTGGATTTGTCATTGAAATTCTTTCTGCTAGTGACATAAACGATCTAGTGAAGACTGCTCAGCTGCCATGGAAAAGGCACAGCGATAAAAATAAACTCCTCGAAGTAATTCGGTATTCCTATTCGGTAAGATTTGAACTATATGAATTCAATATCTCATAAAAGTCACCGTATGATTATGACCAACAAAGTATTCATTTCAGATTCTAAACCTATATTAAATGGTATCCTTCATGAAAAATAAATAAGAAAGAGCAATGTGGCGACATTCCAAAACTCAATTAACTAGCTTCGAAGAATTTCAATCATAAGTTTTTACCTTCAGTTCACGAAGAAAGTTTTCAACAAGAAATCGCAAAAGATCGTTGCATAGCTATTCTATCGTATATCTATCTGAATGTCTTCCTCATGTAATGATCTTAGTTTTATACTATGAGTTTTTTTTAATGATCTCAGGTATTGCTTCCACGAAAAGTTTGTCCCTACCTTTTCTTTTCTTACAAGCTGCACTTTGGTTTATGAGCGTTCAAGTAAAAAATAATTACCATGCACTACTTAAGAAAACGGATTCTTTTATAGATACCTGTGCTTTTATTGATTAGAACTTGTTAGCCTTCGTGTAGAAGAAGAATTATAGAACATGAAAACGTACGAAACCTAAGCATGAAATAATAATAGTCTGCTTTAATTCGGAAAAACAAACAGTTTTTTCTATTTTTTCAGAACTGCGTAAAAAAACTCGATTACATGAAGTTATAAAATAAGAAACTAAAATTACGGAAAAGACAGGTGAATTAATTCAACTACGATATTTATAGTTAAAAATGCTGCGTCATGCTTATTTCTCATGTAAAATAAGTATAACCTGACAGATATTAAAAAAAAAGATAATTTGATATAATTACTTGTGCCAAAATGAATTTATTCCAAAGCATAGTAAGAAAATATTAAATCTAAGACTGTAGATTTATGAAGAAAGACTATTTTTTCTCTGTCTAATTAGCTAGTCATGCAAATATCTGAATTATATTGTCACGTATTTAGATCTAGTTTCATCGAGAACATGAGAAGGTAAATACCAAGCAATTACACTGCATGAAGATAGAGTAACAAATTTTTACTTCAACGTATAATGTGTATTGTAGTATGTTTTTATTGGTCTGCATAAAATGAATGAACGGACAAGTTTTTTTTGTGCACGTTCAGTAATAATATAAAGACGTATGATCTGTGGCATTCATTAAAAATAATTCTAATTAGAATTTTATTTTAGAATCACGACAACTGGAATTTAATGAACTTGATAAAGCTAATAAGAATATTCTCTATATTTGACATTGGTAAAGTAACGGGAAATAACTTTCATAAGACACGATAAGTAATTGTTCGTTCCAGCGTAATCTTGACAGCAGCTTAGATGAGAAATGAACTAATAGATAATATATTTACTGTAAACTGTAGGGTGAAGTCAGATGCATGTTATTATCTGACGTGATATATTGGTTCTCATAGAAAGTCTTGCGTGATATATTAATACTATTTTTTTCCTTTTTCTCGCGAAGAGGAAATATTGGGAAGTTGATATAGTCAACTATGGTTTACAATAGTATATGAATCGATAATAAGATCAAAGTTTGATCTCGAAATACAAAATTATATTTTTGATATTTATAGAACTAGAAATATAATATAATTTTTCATGATCACTTAGCGCATGCCAATCAAATTATCAAGCTTCAATTCATAGTTTTGGTGAGCAAGCAACAATAGAGGATTTTTTTCTTATGTATTGAATTTGAGTCAATCATGAGTAGATTGATTTAAAAAGCGCCTTTTGTCTTCTCGAATTCTTAACTAAGATTGCAGAACCTAAAATATTGACTCTAGTATATTTGATGACACAAAAAGTCGATCCTGTTAGATTCATATCTAATTCATGTTTTGTTTTTTTTTGAAGTCTAAACTCAGACTTTTTCATGATTGTTAGTGAAGATTTTTTTGAGAAATTTAATCCAAAACCAAAAATCATGAATATAGGATTGAGAACCAACTAAAAAAACATTGAGGTGCTTTCATATAAGAATGCACCGATAGAATATAGCTGTGCTTTATTTACATAAATGTAAATAGTAGAGAATTGTAAGAACGTAGTATAAAATAAATGAGGAAACATCGGATTCGCATCCGATTGTTATGTGTACTACAAAAACTGAGTCGATTTATATATGTTTTGAATAATTCTGAGGAAAAACAATTTCTTGAAAAAATTCCTGTGCCCCCCCCCTCAGGGATGGTCTGGTCAATAATGACAATTTTTTCGATAACTCATCCATTTCTTGACGGATCCTTCTCAACTTCGAACACGACTGAGATATTAATGAGATCATTATGTGTACAAAATTTCAAGACAATTGGATGAGACTTTCAAGAGTTATCATGTTAACGGCCGGACACTGACCGAATCTCAGTGTACTCATTTTTTTGAGTACACAAAAGAATGTTGACCGCGTAATCATGACTACGAGAAAAAATGCTTTCACGAGCGGAAATGGAGATTATAGTTAACTACTCTATAATTTAAAGTGAATCATTTTATAAATCATGCTAGTAAGAACGTAATTCCAGTGCCAAAATATTAAAAAAATCGTATGAAAGATATTTTTGGATATGGGTCGAATATAATTATTTTTCAATAGATTTTTGGTTGAATGAAAACAAAATTAGTTGGTCCTAAACATATTTTTAATCATTAGACATTAAAAAGGAAACACAACTACGGAATAAGAATAGAACAACAAAGGCAAAAATTCAAACGTTGAGTAAAATAATGATCACCGATAGATTGAGTCTACATTACGCACGAGTAAGTTTTTATCAGAGACCGTCACAGGGCAGGGCAAAAAATTTTGCCCTGCGCCCTGATAATTTTTCCTATAAACTGATATACAGCAGATTTTTCAGTCGATTATGCTGACATGGTGATGGATTATAATGTATGTCATTATGCGCCAGTCACTGTGAAATTTGTTACTATGTCTAGTTCGGACAATACCAGTTTACTCATTTATTATCTTATAATTCAATTATAAAAATAAAATACTGCTTCAAAGAGAAATGCAAAACATGGCAGAATCATTTGATATTGTATAAGAGAACGAGCTAATTTAAGAATTATGTGTATGATGAGGTTTTTTTCTAAATGATTTCAGACATGAGCTTAGTGTTCCGGAGGAAATTCCACTTAAAGATTCAGCATGTTCTAATGGTAAATTTCTTCGCATGTTTTAGTTTTGTATATTTAGTTCTCTATGTTTTAAATTATTTTCACTTGATTTGAACTCGCCCGGTTCTACAAAATCAGAAAATCTCTTGTTTCATGATAAATCTTACCGTCCCATAATACACAATGAATCTCTTGCTACTGGTACATTTTGAAGAGTCTTTATTTATCCAGCACGATGAGTTGAGGAGAATAAATGTGAAAGCTTTACTCGATTTCTCACTTATTCAAATTATATACATATTCAATTCGCCAGATCACGATAAGCGCATTATTTTTGCAGTGAACTGATTTTTGTGATAATCTTAATTGCTGTTTGCTACTCATATTTAATTATGTTTTAAGCGCATATCTATATTTTATCGAATATAGATAAATAAAATATGAGTACTTTACTTTTCAGCGGTTACAACATTTTCATTTAGTCTTTACCTTTTTCAATATTTCAGTTCAATTTATAATCATGCTCTGCCCTGCCCTGTTTCAGGGCAGAGCAGGGCAGGGCAAAAAAAGTTGCCCTGTGACGGTCTCTGGTTGTTATAGACGAACAACAAACAATCTAATAGAAGTTCTATTTAACACAATGAATCGAAATAAAGAAATATGATAGACTAGAAAAAAAATCTTACGTAGTTTATATGCATTCTTCATAAATCTCCTGAAATGTTGGGTCCTAACCAAAGAATACTCGTTAGTAGGAGATACAGACAAAAGCAGAAATTGTGTTTACAATAAAAGGTTGTTTCTTCTCTGTTTTCTCTAACATAAAAGCAAGAACTCTAGATTGATAGGTAAACCAATATCCGATAGAATAGATAAAAGCAACGACAAAAAAATGACGGCATTTCGAAAAATGCTTCGATCCGGATTTCTTTTCGAATATTTTCATTTTTGATACGAAAACATTGAAATCAGCTGCTCCAAATACTATAAAATGGTGTGTGATAGTGTTTTAAAAAAGAATTTTTTCAAGAAAATAAGCCTAAGTAATTCCTACCACAATATTTTGATGTGACTAAATTGAATGCGTGACCTGTCATAAATGCTCTAAAGCAACATTTTTTATATTTTATAACTAAATTTATCCTGGCGCATGTCGGCGGGCACATTTAATAATGAAAATACAGGTGATACAATATTTTCACAAAAGTCATGATTAAAACATTTTCATAGTTTCTCGACTATTTAGATGAATAGTGGAAATCAGTCAAAAGGTAGATTTATGATTTTTCTTATCGCAACATATAATCTTCCGTGTGCAAATAATGAACTCTAATGGAAATCGCCACACCGTTTTCGCCTTATTTCAAGTTATAATTCTCTTCGTGAAGAGTGATTTGCAAACATATGTTACTTTCTCTAGAAAACAAAGTTCTTTTTATTTGAACTCCCTCTCTATGTAAGTATCAATTGGTATTGACTTTTCCCACTCAATTCTAAAGCAATAGATCTGGAGAATTTAGAATCATTGTCATGATTATGAGTACATTTTTCAAGAATTGAGATAGAAATCATCGAAAACTGCGATAGAAATCGATATGCGATCATAAACCAGATATGAATAACGTCTTATTATAATATAAGAATATCTTCATATGACATTTCTAGTAGATTAAGTCAACAGATATGGTAAAGAAATGAATTCAGGAAACAACTTTCTTGCGATTATTAACACCCATTGCGTCGCGTATTATTTTTTTTATAGCTAAAAAACAAATGACAACTTAGTCGAAGAGCCAGAATCTTGGTCTGAAGATTAGACTCAAAGATTTCTGAATAGAGTTGAGTATTCCCTATCTAAGAATTTTCAATCAATACATTTATTCCTATTTGTATATTTCGTAATGAAAACAAGATTATCGTGTGCGAACAAAAACAATCTGTGATGAATAACACTCAATCGACAGTAGAGAAATACCATTAAAAAACACCTGAATAGTCCGTCAATATTTCGTTTATTGCATGATAGCACATTAACGACACTCATAAAATAAAAGAACCTTTCATTCAAAACTCGTCAGTTTCTTAAGAACTGAATACGAGTCTATTAATTCGATTCTATACATTCTTTTTTCCTCGATAACTTCTTTCTATGGAACGAAAAGAACGAAAAAACAGCACAAGTATATTCGATTTATCAATATACTCTATCAATCCCTTTCCTTTAATATTTAATTAGAACTAATTATAATGAAAATTGATTTCTATGTAGTTTGTCTTTACTGGCTGATATTAAAGCAAATAAAAATTTTACATTCATTTTGCAAAAACCAGTACGATCGTTTTATCAAATCATTAATTAGTTCTTCTATGTATATATATGAATAATATAGGTAGATATTTAACTACCTTTTGTACAAGAAACGAAAAAAGAACGGAAGAAATCGAAAGAGAGAAGTCTACTGTCAGAGGTAGTATAACAAGATTATTTTCTCGTAGTTATTCATTTATTCGGCCTCATAATACTTAAAAAATACTTAGAGCATTCGAATAAAATATTAATATGCAAAAGACAGCAAATGTTTGGCATTATTTTTTTACGCACTCAATCTTAAATGCTTCAAAAGCAACATTATTTTCAACATCCATGACGCGATTCAATGATACTCAATGGTTTGTTTGGAGATATTCATCGCATGATGAAAACGCATCTGCTTTAATGTAAGATTTAAGATATTGATCTCCACCTGGAAAAACTAAAAACGAATTCATTTCAATTTTAGAGGTGTGGTAATTCTTATTCCAATAATATTCGCTCTGATTATATGCATATGTCTATGTTGTATCTATCGATATAGACAGCAACAACTTCCACGAAATACTACAGATTTGCCAATAGGTAAGTGAATGAAAATTAAAATAGTTTTTCTTCTAATTATTTTTTCATTTTTCATTAGAATTAAGTGACCAACGTAAAATAGCTGTATCGACAATTTTTTATAATTCTAACTATGATCCGATTGCTTTTGAAGAACTTCCACCAGCTTACTATGAAATATCAAAAGCAAAAACTGAACCATTATTAGCCACAGGAAATATAATACCATCGAAAAGTTCAAATTAACATTCATAAAATATGAAACAACGATAAACATCAATTCAATTGAACATATTTATCTTTACTTGTTAACATAATAAACCAAGAGTTCTTTAAATTTCATGATAGCATTGTGCCTATATAATTCGAATTGAATGAAAACTATAGGTTGCCCAATACTGAAATGATCAGCTGTTTCCTAACTCTAACCAACTGTGATATACCATCAGTTGTTCTCCCATTAATAATCTGCTGTTGGTAGTTTGAAGTATACGGAACGTGAAATTTCTATAGTTTTCTTTTGATTTTGATACTTTCGGAATTTAAAAATTCCATTGTTCTTATATTTCTGTGTTTATTCTTCTATTGAATAGAAAATCAAACCACAAGCTAAGCTGTGTTAAATAGTTATTTTTCGACAAAAACAATTGGTTGCATTAGTTAGAAAAATATTTTTTTATGTGATCAAAACGTCAATCAAATTGCTTGAGTTTGTATGAGTGCATTCAGTATGGAAAATTCCTAGATTAATTTAGTTGTTAATACTATGAAAAAATCCAGATTTTTCTTCCGGAGCGCATTTGTTTTTAAACAACCGCGCCGATAAAAGGCCCCCGATGAATCATGCCAACAGAATTGCACGTTGAGTGCAAGAAAAAATCGACAATTTTCAAATGAACGTATTTTTAGTACTTTAACGTTAATTTTTTTACATTCAATATGACAAAACTTAATTGAAATTTTAATTTTCTTTTTCATTCCTAATTTGTTCTAATTCTTAAGTAATAAAAGTGAATTTTTTTTATAAATATTTCAATTACTGACTTGTAAACTATTTTGTTTTCAAATTGTTACATAGAAACATGAATGATGGAGGGAAAGATGTCTTTCTTTTTTCATGTCCGCTAGCTACCCTAAAAAAAGTTGAGAGTAAGAAAAAAAAGAAAAATCTTAATTTTAACCGTAAAGAATAAAACCCAAGCATCGTTTATTTTCTTGTTCTTCGAAAGAAAAAAAATTCAATGGTAAAAAAAGCAGTTTCTGTTTTGCTTCTGTTTCTTCAAAATCTCCAAGTTAAAGAGTGCTCGGTATTCAAGCGTGTGCGGACGCGCACAAAAATTGCGAAAAATAAAAAATGATCATTGAAATCGGTTGTATTTTATATGTATCTCTGATACAGCACGTATGTAAAATTAAGATTAGATCGTATGATTTTGTTGTTTCTTTCCTATGTAGATTCAAGCTAATGAAAACTGTTATTATGGAAATGAAACAACTATTTCAACAATTAAGTCAGTTCATTTTCAAATTTTATATGACATAGAATATGTGTAGTAAAATCTTTATATATTTTTACATTTAAGCTGTGCAGGTAGCTGTTGTCCTGGTCCAGCTACTTCTGCACAAACAGCATGTTGTTCTTCTAGCATCTCATGGGAATTGTAAGCTATTGAAAATTTTTGATTACTTAACAATACATAGTTATTTATTTTCAGAGCAATACCTATTCTTGTTGTTGTCATGATTTGTTTTGTTGTTATTTGTTTGAGATATTTTCGGTCGGGCTTTCATCTTTGCTGTCAAGAATGTAGGTGTCCACGTCGAGGACGGACCCGAGGTAATTTTCTTTTAAACAATGCTAACTTCACTCCGTATTAGATATTTCATTAAAACCTAGCTACATTATCAAGTCAGGCACCAGCGAATAACAATCCGATTTTTATCGTAAACAATCAAGATTTGCCTGATTATGAAACGGTCACCAAAGATACATTGACCAAAGATGCAAATCCTCCATCCTACAATTTTGTTGCTGCACATCCGAGTGATTTTGATACTGACGCACGTGTGCCAAGTTCACCACCACAATATCGTTCACGATCTAATACAGCAGTAGTTACAACAGAACCAAACGCATCTGTTTGACTATATTTTTTTGTACATATGATTGTTTTTTTTTGATAATTGGTACTCCATTGAAATCGAAATTTCATTTTTTTGAAAGATTTCAAAATGTTTTTGCATTGAGATGCTTATTTTAAGCAAGAAAAAAAATACAAGAGAATAATATTATTTTACTTTTGCAGGTATGAAATTTAATATACTACTCGTCGGTTTTTAATAGTTTACACAGATCCTTAAGATATGTAATTGTTTGTGTATAGAAATGCTTATGATGGACATGTTTGTTTTATGTATTATATATGCATCGGTACTTCTTATCATGTGACAGAGAATAGATGGCATCCGTAATCTCATCATTGATAGTGTGACACATGTTCTACTGCTCATATATCCGTAGGCAAAAATCAATTGATGCCAAAAGAAAGAATCGCAGTATGATCTTCTTATTTCAGCTTAGAGTAGGCAAGAAAAAAAATCAAAGAACTTCATTGATGGATAACAATTAATGTAGTAGGAAACGGTAAAGAGAAAGAGAGAGAGAGAGAGAAAGAGAGGAGGAGGAGAAACAAACAACATCAATCCCCAATAGAGGAAGTATACCATATCTTTGATCTTCCATAATAAATTCATTGCATTTGACACTTTGCTTTGTCGAGCTTTCTGATAATCACAGTGATTAGTCTCATGAGGCAAAACAAATCGGAAGTACACCAGTGATATTTTATATCCGTTGTTTTCTGTTTGAAATCGTCTTTTGCATGAGTAGACGTCGGCATGCTGAGAGTTCAGTCTGACACCTACGTAGTAATAAATGACGCGTGCTTGGCACACCTGACAACTGTGCTTTTCTTTTCTTTTCTTTTGATTTCTTTTGCTACTTAGCAATTAAGTATTACTTTTCTAATGCTTCTAGTAGTAAAATCAACATTGAACTCATCCAAGTATATTTCTCTTTTGATGATACCGACTTCTCTTCATCTTTCGATTGATCACATCGAAGAAAAGACATTAAGTACACATTGACATCAAATGCATGATCGATGCACATAGCTATATCGATGAATATGAACAGCAATATCTAATTAAGTGTTCCGGCGATAATTATATGAGAGGAGAAGAATAATGAATTTATTTGATTTTAATTATGAATGTGAGAGATCGCTTTGTTGCTCCTTTTCTAGCATACAGTTATAGTAAAAACATTTTCCGTATCCATCGTTCGCATTTGATAACTACTCATATATCAGGATAAAAGCTAACAACAAAGCCTAAAGTCAAAATTCTAAAAATACTATAAAGAATTAATAACATGACTGTAGCTAAGTTACTGGCATGAATTTTCTGCAGATTATTCTGAAGCTATCTAAGCCGACATAATTGCAAAACATGCATTGAAATGATATGTCAAGTTGGTTTTTTTTTGTTTCATTATTATCGTATTTATCATCAGCTACTCGTCCAATACATACTCATTATTACAATGAGAGGAAATGAAAAATCTCATCTTGTCTGTTTATCCTAGATTTCTATATACTTGTAAACATATTTTATACGCGCGTGTGGTTTATCTCACGTAGACAGAATGACGCCTATGACGTGCTGTTTACAACAGAAAAAATAATAAAGAAATAGATAATAATAATAATAAAAGAGAAGGAGAGAAGTTCGTCGCGACAATGAATGAACACCTGCAGTCGACGCCAATATCATGCAGATTGAAAATAACTGACATCAAATTGCCATTAAATTGACTTTTATTGAAACATAATCGATAGACTAATATTATTGTTTTTCTCATTCTTTTTGTTTCCCCCCGATTTACCCACTCCACCTCTTTTATTTCCTACCGTGACTATAACATGAACATCGATTTTAATATTTGTTAATGAATCCATATATAAATTTCTCTTGCGCGCTCCCCAACGAATTGTATGTCTAGTCTTCATCATCCATTCGGCATCTCTTTGAAAGTATGCACAACACAAAAAAAATTAGGGCGCGTGGCAGTTTGCAAACATTGACAGGTACAATATAGAAATTAATGCGGTTGAACATCAAATGAAAAAATCTTGGTCAATTGAGACATTGTATTTCTGATGAGTGGTTCGATACGATATAGAAAGATCATTTGTCTGAATTGATCTTTTTGACAAAAAAACAAAACGAGAACAATGACATAGACACAAAAAGGAGTTAAGAGCCATTTTTTGTCTATTCATTGAATACCTTATTGTTTTGCACGACATGATCCATTCATAGTCGTTCATGCGTATGTGCACCGTATTGTTATTCATTTACTAAATGATTCGCATGCATTTCTTGAATGCAAAAACAACAGGAAGAAACTATTCAATTGTTTTTAAAATAGGATCTATTTCTCATTCATACATATAAAGAACAATTACTCCGCCTATCAATATGATCGATCGTAATCTCACGTGTCTAACATATTCGTGTGAATTAGCACATCGAAGGTGTACTATGTACACATCGCGAGAACAGTTAATCCTTTTCTCAACTCATCATATAATTAATTCAATTTTCCATATCGGATATGATCGATCATATTGACAAAATGTATATTAAATAGATTTCAATCGCATGTTATAAATGTTTACCTTTGTCTGACTCATGGCTGCTTCTTTTTTTTTACATACTAAAGCAATTAAACTAGAAAAATAATGATCATGAGAACAATAAGTATCCTCAAACGACACGTGTCATTCAGCGAACAATTGATTTATTCTTTGCACCTGCGTTTTAACTCTTTCATTGTATCTTCGATAGACAACAGGGAAAGATAAAATCAACAAAACAATTCAATTGTTTTGTAAAGCAGGTCAATCAATAAAACATCATCATCGTTTAGATTAAAACATAGATTAGCAAGCTATTTAATATGACATGAGTCCATAAAAAAAAAGAAACAAAGAAAAACATGTATTTACTGGAACATTTTTTTAAGTATCATTCACCAATTGATTTCTTGATTAAAATTCCATTATAATCTCTTAATCGGCATATGCTCCTCCCTTGATACATTCTATCAATTCCATTTAACACTCAATTATCTTCATTCTCAGATAACATATACAACTAAGTGTTTTGTTTCACTTAGTAAATACTAAAGAGATTACTTGTCATGCTAGGCATTCAATATGAATACAATAGAAATCGATTGTTGACTGAATGATTCTTAAACAAGAATTACATAACAGCATTGTATTTTGTCACATCACACTTATGATTACAAGACGTATATAAGAGTACCTACACTTGTATGTGACATGAACAAGAAATGATCATATTCGCATGTATATGTGAAAATTTTTATAGCAAAAAAAAGAACCTACGTATGAAAAGATGATGGCAACATTTCATGACACTTGAAAGATCAAATAACGGGAAAAAATTGGATAAAAATATTAGTGAAAGCTCTCTCCAAAAAAGATTTATTTTTAAGTCAAAATTTTAATTAGTTCGCTTTTGTTTATTACTACAATCTGTTCTTTGTTATCATTTAGATCGATTAGTCAGTAAGGTTTCGTCCAGCAAATTTTCATTGATTAGCTTTGTTCATTTTCTATTCTGCGACCACTCACTATGAATGAATGAAGTGTAGCGTGTAGAAAGAAAGAGAACGGTCAAGTTGGATCGATGCCAACAGAAAATAAAAAGATATAATTAAAAAGTAGCTTGTCTGTTGCCAGACAACACATACTCGCGAAAAGTTGACCTTTAAGGACGACAGGAAGGAAAAGAAACGAAAAGTGAATTGTACACGAAAGAAAGAGAAAGGCGACCTGTCGCTCTCGCTCGCCTGTGGTCTAATGGTCAATAGCGGAAGAGAATGAGAGAGAAAGAGAACATAATTATAGATTGTTTCTCTCTTCGTCGATAAGGATAAATAGGGAGTAGTGACCGTCAATCAGTCATTCTATCACAAACACGATTGCTTGTCGAACGTACACGCACACACACATACTTTTTCCTTTCCTGATTGTTCACACGCGACACATTGCATCACTTACACGTGTGAAGTAGCTATATGACCTATGGCTAATACAATCGTAATACCCTATCCGACAATAACAACTTTTCGTACACCTAAACGACATCAATGGCGTCGTTATACAACAACCATGACAATCAATACAAATCAAAAACATCATTCCTCGTATTCATCTGTTGTACGTAAATCAACATCGAATCTACCTGATATTATTAATGATTGTCATAATCGACGAGACGATATAATTAATTCAAACGAAGAAATAAAATTAATGTGTAAACAAATCGCACATTCACTTCGTCTTGTTGCCGATCAAGTCGATAAAAAATATTGTCAAGTAAGTGTGAAAGATTTCCTATGGTTTTTGTTTTTCAATTACGAATTTATTATTGATTACTTAGGATGGTAAATTCCATCGACATATTCATTGTTTCACAATACGTTTTGTATTACATACAACACATATTCGAACAATAATTTATACATTATGGACACGCGCATTTTTACCAATTATTCTATGGATTTGCAAGGCCAAATCTTTGTTTTGAAACGAACAACAATTATTATTGCATACTGGTTTTAGTCAATTTTTTGTGTGTGTTTTTACATAAATGATAAATATATATATATGTGTTGATATAATTTCAATAGTTACTATCTTTTTTTTCTTGTTTGTTGTTCGAAGAACAGTGTGTCTTGTATGTTTGTATTTGTTTAAGTAAAAAGCTCATAGATGATTTGTTTTTATTGATATGAGCAATTTTGAATAATAAAACAAACAACGATATAATATCCATAATGGGATTATCAGATTCAACTTGTATATTTTCTTACAAATACGAACAACAATACTACACATGCAGTCATTAAAATGAACTTGTATTTATTACAAGAGCAAATAGCCACATAATACACTAACACCGACGACAGCTAATTGAGCGATACGTTTTAGTTTGAGTCTTTGTTTCGGATAAGTATCATTTGTAATATGATTAGTAATGAAAGTATTTGTCAGCATGTATGATATTAGTTTTTGTTTCAGTTCAGTTAATGTAACTGATTGCAGATTTTGATTGTTATTTAAGATTATATTCGTTGAAGTGGAGTTATTTATTGATTGTTTCGTTGTTAATTGAATATTAAAATTAACGGCATGTAATATAATAGGACGCGCAGATGATCTTAAAGGATAAGAAGGCATCATCATAGGAGAATATATTTGATGTGGTGATATTGTTCTGAATGAAGATATTGGTGAAGAATTCGGAAAAGATGCTTCAATTGTTTTTGTTTGAACATTTTTTAATTGGTCTTCGAAAGCATCGAAGATAATGTTAACAATTGGTTGTACCATTTTAACAGCTGTTTCCATTGAATTCAAATTATTACTTGTTAAACGGTCATTATTTGTTGATGATGATAAAGGTTCTTGTTCATCTAATTGATTAATATCAATAGTATCGTCATCGATGAGTATTGGGGAATTCAATGAACGATGATTTGTAATGATTGAGTCATCATCAGTAGACACTCGTGTTCGTTTTGTTGGACCCTGATAATCTGTTAATAAAAAAAGATGGTTTAAAAAGTTTCAATTCGATTAATAAAATCTATTTTTAAATAGCGATTTCAAATCAACGTACGTGTTAATTGTAGATTGTTGAGAGACGACTGTTTAGTATTCGTTA
Organism: Rotaria socialis; assembly: GCA_905331475.1. Taxonomy (NCBI): domain Eukaryota; kingdom Metazoa; phylum Rotifera; class Eurotatoria; order Philodinida; family Philodinidae; genus Rotaria; species Rotaria socialis. The sequence continues at coordinate 140,258 of CAJNYU010002703.1, forward strand.
GCTTTTCATCATTCGGATCAGGTAACATGTCAAATGTTTTTATTTGTGATAGTTGACTTGAAAGACTTTCACATGATAATGTACTATTTTTTCTTTTTTGATTTTGTACGTTTAATGTTGTTACCTGATTATTATTGAGATCACCATTCGTTTTCATAGAAGTGTAGGATATCGATGGAGAATAGAAGGCACTTTCCGTAGTTACACTTTCTGAGAGTACAGTGTGCGATACAGTGTTTGCTTGATCATATTTTAGATTGATCGGATAGGTATATATAGTCGATCTATAGAATGGTTCGACTTCTTCATTTACAATTGGAGATTCACAACATGTACGATTGTGTTTACTTGGAGTTAATTTTCTTTTCCATGAGCGAAGACGTTTTTGATAAATGTTATTTGTATTATCATTGTTGATATGATTTATTGAAGACGATAGCGTAATATAATCTTTATCGTTTGATCTTCGTTTCATATTATTTAAATTTTGAAGGAAGATTTCAAATGGAGAAAAAATAATTATCAAAATATTGTAAATAGGGCGGGTATTAAAAATATTTTTAATTAGCACGACAAAAATTGACAAGTTCCAATCAATCGACATCTCTCAATGTCTGTACAGCTTAGAAAAAAGAATTAATTAATCAAAATTGAAGAACATGTGCACGATCTAAGAAAACTTCTTTGAAAATCTTCATCGTTTTAAACGGTTCATCGATGAGTGACAAATATCTTGATCAACTAAATTAGTGCGTATCAATTAAGAAAGTTTTCTGCATATTATACCTAAACAGGATTGTTTGCCTTGACAAGCTAGGGATCAATAACTCACTAATAGTTCAAATCGACTTAGTAGAGTTTATTGCGCATGATGGAAACTGGTTACTTTTCATTTATACGTTACTAGACTTCGGATAGTGAAATGACTGAATTGAGTATGACAAGTAGCCGCTATTTATAACTTAGTCAAAATGTTGTAATATCTTGACTCGATCAATGGAATGAAATAATATCACCAGTTTACTGTCACGGATCGGATTGATCACATTCAGTCTAATAGAAAGAATCAGAGATTCTAACTTTTATAATTGATTTTTATTCATTTTCTCATCCGCGAAACCTTTTGAAGATCTGTAATCAAACCAATTCATAAATGAATAGAGTAAAATACTTTCCTAAGAAGTGCAAAATACAATCTGATAAAAAGTTTTTTTTTTTAGTTACTAAGATTTGTTAATACTTTTAAAGATGGTTTGAAAGTATGTAGCAAACTCGTTCCTTTTGCATCTGGCATAATGCACAAAGGATTGATTTATAGACAAGCTCGACTACAAGATTCTATTGAATAGAAGTATAAAATCAGAAAGTATTAAAAAAAAAATTAATGTCGAGCTAAGCTTCGTTCAATTCCTTGACTTTGCCAATGTCGTGCATGTTCGAAGCCATTTTTGCATGATTGATAATCTTCCATAGCTTGTTGAATTTCTAGAAGAATGAAAGAAAAAATAATCAATCGTCTGTTGTTGATATGCAATAATATTATCTACCTTCAGAGGTGTTCATTACAAATGGACCATGTTGAACAATAGGTTCATTCAATGGTTGACCAGCAATAAGAACAAATCGACAGTCATGTTTATCACTTGTATTACGAAAATCAAAACCATCACCGTCTTGTGATAAAATAAGTACATGATGTGCATCAACCGATGCTTTTTTCGAACCAAATTCACCTTGTCCACTGAGGACATAAGCAAAAGCATTCCATCCTTGTGGTATTGCTTGAGTAAATAGAGGTGCGTTTGGTTTAAGTGTGAAGTCGAGATACATCGTTGGTGTACGAGTATATACAGGAGATTTTACCGACATTGATTCACCGGCACTAAATCGAAACAAGCTTTAATCATGAGTTTATTTACTCAACAGAAAAATACATACATAATTTTTACATGTACTAAACCATCAGGTGTCGCTGCACGAGGAATATCTTTATCAAGTAATTCTTGATAGTTCGGTTCAACCATTTTGTATTTTTTACTTAAATTAACCCACAATTGAAGACCATGACCTTCGCCAGAGTTTTCGACTGGCATTTCACAATGAACAATACCTCGACCTGCAGTCATCCATTGAAGATCGCCTGGATTAATAACACCTCGTCGTCCAGTGAAATCTTCATGTTCTGTAGCTCCTGTTATCATATAAGTAACTGTTTCGAAACCTCGATGTGGATGATCAGGAAAACCAGCTGGTGCCGAAACTCGAAATTCATCGAGCATTAAAAATGGATCAAAATTTCGTACCTAAAGATCATAAGTGTATATTAACTTCAAAAAAAATTCGTTCAGCTGAAAACGAATCTACCATACTTTTGAAGTTCCGATTGATCGTCGTACTCGTGCACCCACGCCTTCGCTTTGTTCAGCACTGAGAATCTTTTTCTCAACGTACCGTGTCATTGTTCGATTGGTATTGGTAATTGTGGAGAAAAGTGCTCTATTTATACAGAAGAAATGTTTAATCATGCATTGATGCTTGCATCAAGATGACAGCGCACTGTATTTTGAGTTTAATTTAACCACTTATATGACGAAGCAAAAAAATTGCATGAATCATGTTACAAGCAATAGGTACCAGATTCAATAGAGGACTCTCCTGTCTAGATTGATGACGTTTTCCAAGATATGTACAGCAATACCCAAGAGAAGCTGTCATAAGATATAATGAACAATTATGTACTTCCTACTACCGATATCTATCATTCTAATAATCTCAAGAGAAGTATCAAAAATGCTCCCGAACAGCTATAAAAATAAATCAATTTCTCCTCCTATAAATAATATATGAATTATGACCGGCTTCACCATATTCTATACTCTTAGACACGAGTGAATATGTGTGAACTGTATCCAATATAGTACACATGGAAAAAAAATCAAAACAGACTTATGAAGTATAGGAAAATAAGATGAAAATTTTCTTTGAAAGAAATTAATTATCTACAATTTCAAAATTACCCCTCTAATCTCAATGATTATAACGATTCTTTGCAGATATTTTATTACTTTTATCTACAATACACACTTATAAAGGAAAAAAATCAATGTGGAATATAAGAAGGTCAAAAACCTATCATTCAATAGCATTATAAATCTCCTATCTACCAAAATGAAGTTGAAAAAAGGACACTTCATTGAAATCTCTTCAAAAGCCCCAGAGAAAGTTATGAATATGATCCTATTCGTAGTAATAATAAAATATCCCAACATATTAATCCTAAACGATTTAAGATTTTCTAATAGCTTTGTAAAGACAACAATAAAACACATGCTTGTTGCTATTCTATTCTTACTCTGACAGCCATCACGTCTGCGATCTACGTCACAGTAGTAATTTTGCTATCCATTCAATAGTTAACTCATATCGGGCAAGTAATGACTATCGATTTGTTACATGATTTTCAACTCGACAGTGGCGGCGGAGCCACTGAGACAGGTGAGGCTTGAGCCTCACCTAGTTTTCAGTAGATGAGGCTCAGCCTCACTTGCTTTTGTACTGAATATTGCTATTTTCTTGTTCTTGCATCAGAGTAGAAGCAAAGAAAACTAGTTTTCGGTNATCAACGGTTAATCGGAAAAATAACCGCCAGCTAGCGATATAACCGATGACTTGTCCGGTTAACTGGGAGGTTAACCGCGGTTAACCGTTGGTTTTTACGCTGTAAAGTCGCTAAAATGGCTTAAATAACCGCGGTTAACCAATTTTTATAAAAATTGACCGCGGTTAACCGACGTTTTTCGATCGGTTTGTGCGACATAGGTACTACTTGATGTTTCATAAAATGCCACGGTAGCAAAAAAAATATGATGAGCCTCACCTAGCTTAATGATGCTCCGCCGCCCCTGCAACTCGAATATTTATTTCTATGTTAACGACATGAAGAAGTATCTTGAAGTTCATCAGTAAGATTCGATTCCCAGAGGACATTCGAGAGAAAAAACTACACAATTCAGTAATAAGCAATCTTTTTCAATGTGTTGAAATCTTGAGATCACGAGTCTTGTACTTCCTTGCTGCAGGCGAAGAAATGACTTGTTTATATAAACGGCGACCATCGATGTTGGAAAAGATGGCGCTGGACGATATTGAGCTGTTTTCAAAACATGACAAAAATTCGGCGAAAAAATTCTTTTCATATTTTGATTTTTGATAGACAGCATTTCTTGAATTTTATTTTAAGATGTTTTCAATTTTTATTTTCATTGGTTCCACATGTTGCACACGGCCTCAACAAAGGTCGAACCGAATTGTCAGTCATTATCATTCATTCCTTTCGAAAAGCTGTTCTTTCTCTTGACAGGAAAACCATTAATTTTTTTTTCGCCTGTATCTCTCGCTGTCTCTTATATATATTCGTCCTATTCATTACTACAAATAAAAACCTTGACAACAAGTACAGTACATTACAGTTGCTCCCTTTTTATTTACAAGATTATTATTCATATAAATTTTACATTAATTATCCATAAAATGGCTGACGCTAAAATTGATATGGCATTAGGTAAGACAGAATTTCCGTAGTACAATAGAAGATTTTATGAATTATTCTTTAGATGATATTATTAAAAAAAATCGTAATGGTCCCGGAAGTGGACGTGGTCGTGGCCGAGGTCGTGGAGGAAATTTAAATCAACGTCGCGGCGGCGGTGGCATTGTTGGACGTATCACGAAAAATACGAACAATAATCGCGGCCGTGGTGGCAACTTTCAACGTGGTAGAGGCGGCGGGGGCGGCCGTAATTCTTTTAATCAGCGAAATAATAACCGTTCAACCAAGTATGCAAAGAAAAAAATATATTTCCAAATTGAAAAAATAAGACAACTTTTCTTTTTCTTTAGTTTCCGTCAACAACGAGGCAGAGGAAACACAATTCCAGGTTTTAATCGTCGAAGTACAAACGGTGATAAACCTACTGCAACGGTAAATCATTTAACCAACAACTATTAAAATATTTAAATAACGCTGCCGTCTAACATCCGATCCTCTCTTTTAATTCTTATTGAATATATGTGTATGTATAACCGAGTTGATTCAACAAATATCTATATATTTCATTTACAATGATGTATATATATATGTATATAAATCTGCATTTGCGTCGTTTCCCTGGGTACGAGTGGTACTATGATCATGATATAATGTGTATGATAAGTAGGAAATTTATGGATAGAGGACGGCAGCATTGAACTTCGTCTTGATTGGTTTCTCGTTCGTTCCATTCAGTACAATCCATTGAGCCGTGATAACAATGCTGCAGCATCGAAGCAACAACGTCAACCACAAATTCAAACAACTCCACGAAGACAACAAGGTCAATACACACTCAAAGAATGTCTCTTATAGAATAAAATGTCATCTCATTAAATAGGTAGTATATTCAATAAGATTCGACCAAATCAAAATGTTAGTGCACTTCGACGACGTATGGTTGCTGCTCAACGTGCATTAAATCGTGCTACGAAAACACTTGCTGAAATTCCAAGAATGAGACAACAACGACAACGAATTCTTCAACAGCCACAAAAACTTGTAAAATAACTCACAATTCAATCACTCGTATCTAAATAATCATTTTCTATTGTTTTACTTAGAGAAACATCATAACCCGAAATAAACTCGGTGGTGGTGGTGGCGGCGGCATTCGTAAAAGATTAACAAATGCTCGAAAAGTAAGTATTCAATGAAAATTTTGTTACGTCATTCAAGAGAATTTTATTTTTTGCAGCCAATTGGCCGTGGTGGAACTCGTCGTATGTTTGTTTAAAATAATTTTGACAATATTTCTAAATCAATGAAACATTTTCTCTTTTTTTCGCGTGTGTGTGTGTGCGCCAATCTTTTGTTCTTGAATTAAACAGTTGTTATGTATCACTTGTGTTTTGCTTTTGTTTTTGTCATTTATATATTGTTAAAGAAAACCCGCACATTCAAGTAGCTTCTGCATAAAGAAGCAAATATGAATTTGTCCTCGTATTTACTCTTTGTATATATAAAAAGGGAATAAAAGAAAATAACAAAGCTTCGAAGAATTGGTACGCGTCTTCATCCCGATGAATCACCCAATCAATAGCAGAAAATGCACTTCGTGCGGACGCCACATGTCTAAAAAGTTTTTCAACAGTTTTTAAGTTGATAGTTTGTACTCGCAAATTAAGTAAAACATTTTAGTCAAACTCAATTTTCTTGCTCAAGTCGGGTTCACGATATCGTCTTTAATTGGCGACTATAGATTTATGACTATCGTTATCGTCTTGAATTACTTCATCTAACTCCATGCCGTCGATAATTATGACATGGGCTCTGTGGAAAACATGGTTGACATGCTCCGCCCAATATACTAGAATATCAACGACTGAAAGACAAGACAAGTGCATCAAAGTTATCGACTCCGACGTGGTTTTACTTATTTGATTAAATATATTTTCTATTTTCATTATTGTAGAATCACGAAAGCGATCAAAATCAATGTAAGCAACAAACCACAAGGTATATTTTTATTGACCGCTCAAGGCTTCGTTCTACTAATTGATTATTGTTTGACCCAAATAATGTAGAATTTTCTTTTATTGAACTTGTCGAATCTCATTCAACAGAAGGACAATGTGTGTATTCACGTATTAGCATTGATCAATCTCCAACAAATAATTTATCAAATATAGAACCAGATAGAGATTTTTCATCTTCTCAACTTGATGATTCAAGAACTCAGTCAAATAATAGTACAAAAAAAAGGTAATCCATTTATATGAACAGAATACAGCAGACTTGCAATAGAAAATAATTTAATTTTTTTAACCAATAGTACGCATCATTCGACGATGATGATTCTCAAGTTATAATGAAACAGAAAAATATGAAGCAACTACGATATCTATCACAATGATTCAAAGCGCTAGTATTGGTAATTTATTACAATGATATATTTAATTCTCCATTTCTTTCAGCTTTGTTCTCGTTTAGAAAAGTCTTTGCGCCGATCCCAGTGTAGAAATGAAACGGTTTCGCCACATCCTCAAACAAATGAATCAACTCGTTTATTTTCGAATGGTTTCGAAGAGTCACAAACAGTATTCTTCGACTTATATATAACTATCCGAGCTTGTGATTTTTCGCAGAGAAATGCTGCCCTTAACCACTTTGCACCAATTGTTCTCTCAACAAATCACACGAACCACAGTAGATCGTATGCGCAACACTTGGTGAATTTCCAGACTTGCTCTTCCTATTTACTCAAATGTTTGCCATATGACCTCGCAACCATAATACGTAGACGCAGGTTCTCCAGTAAGTTAAAACTTTAAGTTCATTCTGTTTTAATTTCTTTTTCTTCTAGACTAAAATGAATACTGTACTTGATCAATCAATAGAACAACGTTTAAACGAATCTGAACCAGCAACAATAACAACGACAACGCCTAAATAAAAAAAACAGCACCAACAAAATCAGTAATTGTACAAAGTTATAATGAAGACGAAGAAATATCGATCATGTCGCAGCCGAACGACATGAACGATGAGGTGGCCACATTAATGGAGTTTTTCATGAATGCCTTTTCATCACCATCTGCTCATTCGACTCCAAAGTACGGAGAATGGTCCGAGGTGTTGGTACATCGTCAAAAATTGTACGTTTATATTCTATCTTCAAACATATAGTACAAACCTTTTTTTTTTAGAAAACATCTTTGGCGCCCACAACTTGTCGGGCGATTGGATTTAGAAAAATTTATGGCACAACTAAGACTCGTAGCCAACCGAGTTCATTTTGAATTTCGCTGTCGTTGTTTCTCTTTAATTTTTCTTTCTTTCTCTGTCGAAATTTATTTGTCGATTGAAACATGTGTTTGATGTTATGTATCATTATTTATATGATTTTTGTCTAATAAAATATGTTTATTAGATAAAAATCGTTTTTTGCATTGACTACGGCTTTGATATAAAAGCAAAGAATGATATTTGTGCGCGAATGTATTTAAAAATAACCTGATCTCTTCTCGGATAGAAGAACGTACTATATAGCTGAATTTATATGGGAAAATAATCTGGAAAAACAGAAATATGAGAGAATTGATCTAGCAGTAGTTAGAAATCAAAATTTCCTGTAGTAAATATGTTCATATGGCGGCAGTGACTGATGGCGCCCTCTATTCTTCATTTGTTAGTTTTTTCCGAAAAAACCAAAAAGGTAGTTCGACAGGAAATTATTTTCTCTATCTACTGATATCAATCATATCTTTTGTATCGTTCAAAAACCAGCAAACCAATCACAGAGCGCATTTACTATTGATTCACTTTTTCCTCACTGCTTTGTAGGCTCAGGGTAGGTCCATAGCAAATCAAGAATTTGTGCGTTTTCTTCTTCGAGTAATCAAATTGCAGAGATGAATATCATCAAATCATTTGACTAATTGTTTTTTTTTTATGTTATACCTTCAGATATAATAAAAGGAAAAATGTTTGATGATATTAATCTAGTACAGTTATTGAGCTCATCTAAACCGATTGAAATAGCTCGTAATCTAACTGATGAACAGATACGTTTAATTTTGCCATCATTGCTTTGGCTTGGCTTACAACAATGCCCAAAAAATCATCGGCTAACAATATCAGCACAACTTTTACAAATAGTTTCACGTTTTCATGATATGGATTCGATTATTGAATTATTTGAAATTGATTTTCATTCATTAAATATAGAAATTAAACGTTTACAAAGAATTAAACAAAAAGTTTTAGAAGGAGGACAACAAAATAGTAATGTTTTAATAAATCAAGAGATTATTACATTTGAACAAACAACAGCTAGAGATAGATGTAGAATTGTAGCACAAATTTTATTTGATAATTACGATAAAGATCAACAATTATTAACAAGTAAGAGTTTATTTTATTCATTTTCCTAATGTCTCTAGAATCGTGTTGATAGTGTAATAAGTTTCGTTGAATACACATGATCAATAGTCAGAGTTTTACGACGTCAACAAATGTTGCTCTCCAACTTCTCAAAAAGTAGAGATTGGTTTCATGTGAGAATCTATGAACCTCATAAGTCTTTATAATATTCGTATAATTATAAAAGATTTCCTAAGTAACACGAGACTTCATGAACTTGGGAAGATTTCACTCGACGTTGCCTCTAACTGTTTTATAAGCATTTTTAATAGTGAGCGTGTTTCCATTACATACGATAAATGAAACCATGCTTATCAATCGAATATTTCGAAACCAAAGATATAAAAAATTCAATTGTATACTTTCTTAAAGAATACAACTAAACTGTGAAATCTGCCACGTGTTTAACGATAAATTAACCGATGAGCTGCCTAAATAACAGCTTGTAGTTATTGCTCTGAAGCTCAAATCGACCTAAATCTTCAAAGAAAATTCATCGGAAGAAACATTTGATGCCGCTGTATTCGACAAAACAGCAAAGAACTGATTGAAATGGAGACTCACACTTGGAAGTTTTTTCCTAGTAAGTAGATGAGCACTGAGTCCAAAAATATATTGAATTAATTATATGTCAGAACAGCTGCGAGTAATGCTATTCTTTGTAGAGACTCTCTGGTGAATATTCACAGCTGTTAGATTGCTTTCATCAGAAAACTATTCCCACCTGACGAGAGACCATTCGCTCGTGAGTGATCTTGATCAATAGTGAAGAAGTCTATTAAAATTTGATTCGACAATATCAACTTGATGAACGATACTCACTTCCCAGTTTTTCATTCTATTTGCACAATGCTCTTGTGAATCTAATCCTCGTATATAGTTTGACTTATGTCAAACAGGTAAACAATGTGTTTGTTCTTGTTCACATTGATAAGAGCTATCGATCGACGAATCTTCATCTTCCGTTGTATTTTTCAATTTAAATTGTAATTCTGTTTGTTTTTCTTTCTAAAAAAAAGGTCTTCTCGATGAACCAAATCATGTTCGCATCGTTGGTGATGTTATCTGTGTACTCGTACTTCATTTATCTCATTCATTTAAATTCGATATTCTCATCTCTAATGTTCTCTATTCAAAACATTCCTACGAATATTTAATTCGTCTTATTCTCAACATTCCAACATTAAAATTAACCATAGTTGAACTTATTGTACGTTGTTCATACAATGATGAAGTGCGTTATCGTATACTTCATACATTTGTCAAATTATATCCAATACACAAATTACGTCTTCTACGTTTATGCCATCAACGGCAAACACTGTTACCGTTAATTCTTAATTTATTAGATAATTCAACAGTGAACATTCTTCTTCTTATACTTTCGAATTCAAAACAACGAGTATGGTTTAAAAAAAATCAAACATCTGAACTTGTACATAATCTTATTACAAAACTCTTTGAACTCTATCGACTAAAACAATGTTCAATACATTCAATTTTTAAAATAACTGCAATCTTACATGTCCATTGTAATGTTAAGTAAGCTTTTCATTTTAAAATTCTAACCTCGCCTATTGTGAGGTTCTTATTTAGATTCTCATCGGATGAAGTTCAACACTTACTTGATTTATTAATTTCAAAAACGACCGATGTTACATTAGGCTTATGTTTTCTATTCATGGTTCCATCATTAGTTGAACGTAATGAACAGAAAATTATTGAATGGCTTACACCAACAATGTCATCAATATCAACGGATGATAAATTATTAATGATCGGACTTTTTTGTATGACAAATTATAATGAAGTAAGATATATAGAGGAAAAACAAAACAACTTTTTGATATAAATAAACATATATTTATATTTAGCCATTGAATGCTATTGTTTCATCTACACTTGATTTTCCTTGCCGAATTGATCCCGGTCATTTTCATCATTCGAGACTTTTACTTATTCAACGTGTTTTTACGAATGATTTGCTTGTTCAACGTTTTGCTACAATACAAATAACATCGAATTTAAATTCGCATATTACAATCAAACATATTCCAGCACATTTTATTTGCTATCTGTTATCAAAAGGTCTTTGTAATCAACATCGTGTACAAATGAGTTCGTGGGTTTGGTCACAAATACTTCAATGTACAACGCCTATTCATCCGATTATGTTAACGCTTATCAATGAACTAGTAACGACAATTGTTGATTCACGTTATCTCTGGCATTTAATACCCATAGATACGGATATGATACATAATTATTTAAAATCATCTGAAGATAATATACCAACGAAAATGCTTATTCTACTCTATTTACTTACATTGAATGATCAAGCTACTGGTGAAATGGCTAATCATTTTCATCAATCAACAAGAATACTTTTTGATCTTTTACCACTACCACATCTTGTCGAACAATTGACCACGAAAGATTACGATGCCATAGCTCCACAGCTTGGCAGGTAAACAACTAATTACGATAGGTCTTATTGAATGAGATGATTGACAAAAGTTGAATAATATCTTTCGGCAAAGTTAAGAAGAATTGTTTTCCTAGAATAAAATTCATTAAAGACAATAGCTATGAAGTATGTCAACACTTCTACTTGTAAATGGAGAACTAAATCAGGTTGATATCAGTTTTTCGCCTCAAAGGGAAAATATCTATACTCATTGAGATGTATGCACAAGGACAATCTATTTATATCTAGTTTTTTTCTCAGACAATCCTATTGTCGATTGGTGATATAAAATTTTTATAATTCGATGAATTAAATTCTCTAAACCAAATCTTATATTTTATAATACTTTTATTTAAGATTAATGATGGATCAATTACCACAAGTTTTTCTAGCTGATCATGCCCTGCATTTAGAAACAGGTATCGTTTTTTTTTTATATCTGATAAACTCAACAGAATAGAGGAAAATAATTTTGTTGCGAATTTTAGATTCTCAATTAATCTCATTACGTCATCGATCGAAAACAAATACAATTGAAAGTTTAACTGATCAATTAAAAAATACACTTGCGAATGGTATTTCACGTAAACAAGCTGACCGATGGCGTCGCCGTTGGTTTCGTGTTTATGCATTTCGTGGTCAATTGTAAGTGAAAATAATTCATTGTATAAATACAAAACAAAATTATGGTTTTCTCTCTCAATGAATAGGTTAACATTAAAAACAACTCAGATATTACTTGATAACAATCAAATAGCTTATGATGATCTATGTGCTGATCCTCATTGTTTACTTCGTTTTCCATTTCAAATTTATAAGTAAAACAAAACATCTGATCAATTTTTTGAATCCATACGTTTCTCTTCGCTTCTGTAGTTATCCATCTGTTATCCAAATTATTCTGTTTATTATGAGAGAAATACTTATTGCTAGTCGGCACTATTTTGAACGTATAAACAAAGGCAAACAACTACAACAACCATCGTCAATACAATCAGGTAGAATGTGTAGATCCGGAACGTATTTTTCGCAGCTTTTGTTGTTTCCTAATAGATATGATTTGTATACAAGATGTAAAATCTAAACAATTACAAGAAACATTAGTACATACACAAGAAGCACTTGTTATTCAAATTTTACTTGATGTTTTACATGAATATAAAAAAGTTTGTTATGATTAGAAATGATTATTATTATATTGAATTTTTCTATTTCAATAGACTGCGTGTTTACCAGCCTATCGAGAATTACAAGGAGTCATTTGCTCATTTATCCATCAAATGTTTATAACGAATCCAGTTCTCGCTAAACTTGTTCATTTTCAAGTAAATTCTAAAATGAATTATTTTTCTACCACTTAATTCTTATTACTCTAGGGCTATCCATCCGATCAAATCAAGCCTCTCATCTATAGTGTTCCATCAATGCATATATGTTTGGATTTTATTCCGCAAATGTTAGCTAGCAGTGAACTTGATACACAAGTAAGTTTAATAGAATAACGACTGTGTTATACTACCTACAGCATACAACAAATAGTAGATTAATATTTATCATAAGATTATTAAAATTATTATTCTGACCTTGAATAGTTTCAAATAATAAGGAAAAGAAAACATTTTGTTGTTATTTAGATCTTTGGTTTTGAACTACTCACTGATCTTTCATCATTTTATCCAATTCGAACAGCTTTACTTGTTGTTAAACTAGCCTTACAAGTCTATGCAACATTATTACGAGGTGAAGAAATCTTCAATAAATTTTTTCTCTACGACAAAATAATGATTTTCTAGTTCTATCCAATGATGATCGCCTACGATTTTTTTCGCGTACATATAAATTTCTAACTCAAATGAGTTCAATATTTCCACCATTAACACAAAATTCAGTGTATGTTCTTCAACAAGCAATACGTGCCTGTTCTTTAGTATGTTTGTATTTTTATTTACATATTAATTCAATATTTATTCATATTTTTAGCCACCATCCAATCTACCACAATTAAAATGGACATCAGATTCTCTAGGTCGACCACGAAGGATCGATATTTGAAAGTAAAAAGAAAAACAACGACACGAAATAATGCTTGTATCTGTTAATTTAAAAAACAAAACAAAAGCGCAATTCTTTATAAATAAAAATTTCAAAATAAAACTTAAATCTAATAAATCACCGAGTGAATACTTGATTGTTTCTTTGGTTTTTGTTTTTCATGTATGACTTAATTTTGATGATAATGTTAAATGTCGTTTGTTTTGTATTGATGGTATTGTTGAGCAAACTGATGTTGTTTGAATTCGTAAATGACTATTTGCAGTTCCTATACGACTTGGTGTTTTACGAGCACTAAATGTTGATCGACGATGAGCTTAATTGTTGAAAAACAAAATAAATGTGTATATATATAAGTAAAGTCAAATTTAATTATACCTGAAGATGCTGATCGAGATTCAAGTACACGAAGATGAAGGGATAGACTAGTAAAAGCAAAATAGGAAAATTTAGATTTGATAATAATATTTGATTGTTTTTCATACCTATCGACGGGTAAGCCTTTGACTCGTTCGCTTTCAAAAAATTTCACAAACTCCGATGACATACATGAACGTTGCCCACATTCAACTATTTTATCGTAGAGTGCTAAGAATTTAATAATAAAAGAAAAAAAAAAGAATGAAGGATTTAATTCAATAGAATATTTGAAACTGCTACTTGGATCACGTCGAACAAGATTATAGAGAAGTCGAAATGCTGTTTTATTGTAAGATAATGCGCCAATAGCTATAGCACAAGTACTATGCATTTCCACTTCGTCACCTGCATCTTCACTGGTTGCTGGAGGCGATGGAGTATAGAGTTTTTCAATTAGACGTTCAAGAACTTGACAAGAAACGAATCCGTCACTAATGCCTGTTCGAACGCGAGCCAATGAAGATATATACTTAGCTAAAAGAGCATTAGATATAAATTTTAAAATATTAGAAATCAAAGATCTTCCATCTATCCCGTAAATTTCATTCGCTTCTAGGGAGGGTATTTTTAGAATCGAGGAAATCTTTTTCTATGCCCGGAACAAATATCTTCAAAGTAGATTGATTTCTTTTTTATCACCAAATATTTGTTTTTGTATAACTAACACGAACAACCTTGAATATACCCCTAGAAGTAGTGAAATATTGCCTCATCTTATATGTATACTTTTTTTTTTATAGTGTATAATAAATCTTTTCGTAGCTCTTAAACATAAATATTTGTCTTGGATTTTAACTAATAAAAAGCGTTAAACACATTCTCTATATCGAATATGAAGATTAAAATAACCTAGTTACCTATTTGTGTAATTAAACTTATGTTAGTACTTAACAAAAGATCAGCAAGCTTCATAATCGCAAGTGCTGTAAGTGTTACTTGTTCATCTTCAGTATCGCCAATAACACGTGCAAGTACAATAACCTATAGATTGAAATACTTAAAACAAAAAATAGAATTCCACAAGATAACAAACTTGAAAACAAGCTAAAGCAGAATATGTTGCATCCGATGAATCAATAAATGTTCGAAATGAATTATAACTAATCTTATTGGTATCTTTAAAAATGCATTGATTTTCAAGATTATTATAGGCAAATAAAGATAAAGCTAATAGAGCTCGTAATTTTAAATCCGATTCATTGATTTCACTGAAACGTACAACAACATCTGCAACATTAAAATCATTCGATAATTGCTTTTGATTTGCACTATTGTTCAGTACAAGTCTCGCTAAAGATAGACAACATTCAACCTACACAAAAACAAAAACTTCATGAAAATAAAATATACATTTGCTTTCTATTCTACTTTGAGATCGACATGTTGCGTTGATTCCATCAAACGAATAATCATACTAATAGCATTGTGTTCAACAATAGCATTTTGTAATAAAGTATTTGGCGCAAGTGAAACACCTTAGAGAAGAAAAAATAGTTTAAAAGAATCCCTTTCATTCTCTCGCTAGACATACCAATGCATAGTACACTAAATGATTGAACAAGCACAAGTAAAACTCGATGTGATAATTGATGATAGTGTTTAAGTAAACGAATAAGTGGTGCGAGAATATTTTCTCGGTATAATCTATTTTGATTTGGTTCTGATTCGTCGGCTAATGCAATTACTGCATTCAAAGATACGTATTGTAATTTTTCGGAATTTGATAAAAGCATTGTCACAATATGTGGAATACCAAAGCATTCAGCGACATAACGTTGTTGGGATTTTATTTGGCCGCCAAGTGCCCATAATGAAAAAGCAGCTTGTTCGCGAACTTCTAATGCCCATTCTTCAGAACTACGGATCTAGGTAGAACAGAATGTTTAATATAGATATATCTACTAGGATATACTAGTGGTAAAAAAGAGGTATGAAGGAAAAAATTTCATTTCAGAGAGAACAACAATCAAGTGAAAACGAACAACTAATGAGTGCAAGAAAAACAGGAACGAAAAATCACATGACAGATATTTAAGGAAATCACTGGAGCAATATATATTGAACTTACGGTAGCAGCAACGTAGTACATTTTCTGCAATAAAGCATCAATGTAAATGATGTTAGTTTTTGAATATTAAATTTTAACATCTAGATTTGATTTTATGATTAGATTTATAAAAACAAATATGAAAACAGAATTTATTTTATCTGTTGCACCTGAATTACACTTTTAGTTATTTTTTTCTTTTTCTTTTTCTTATTTATTTATTTTTACCTCCATTAATTCGTTAAGTGGCTTTTGTACATTGAGATATTTCGATAAAAATTGCTTTTGATTTTCTAGATTATTTATTGCTAATGCTTCGATAGCCAACGAGCCTTTATAACGTATACCGAATTCTCGATCTTGCATAAGTTCAACAATTAGTTTAAGTGCACCTTTAGATGACGCTATGAGTTGATTAGCCATATTATTATATGTTACTGATGCTAACGCGGAAGCTACAGTGCCTCGTAGAATTTCTAATAGACAAAAAAAGAAATAAACGAAAAAATATTTTTATCCCGAGTTTTGGTTTTACTTGAATCAAGTGCAAGTAATTCAGTAAGTTTTTCAATAATGCCATGTTTTGCCAATTCATTTTGCATAAATTGATTTTTACGACAAAGTAAATCAATTGCATTACATGCATTGACAAGAACATCTTCAATAGGTGAATCGAGCATACGTGATAAACCCACGACAGCGTCTGATGCAAGAAAACGTTCCTTAAATCAACGATGAAAAATAACGAGAAAATACTTTTGGTTCGAATTTTAAATTAAGGTTTACTTGATTTGATGGAATAAAACATATATCAGCTATTAGTATGGATGTTTTCGAACGTATTTCATCATTGTGAAATTTTAATAAATTTGCAAACATTTCCGATAGATTGGTTTCAGCTGTTGATATTGCTACACGTACTTCTGTATTTGTTGATATATTGCACAAAACAGATAATGTTGACAGAATTAAATTCACATCGGTGATCTTCAGTAATCTTACAAGTCGTTGAATGCCATCTATTTACAAGAAAATACGAAATAAATTTGAATATTTAACTTTTTGTTTTTCATTAACCTGCTTCCAATAATGGACGCCAAAATTGTTCGCCATGTGTTGTCATTATATGTAAACATTGGACGGCAGCTCGTTTCATTGGTAGATCAGGATGAATGATTAAATCTTTATATTACAAGGAAAACAGAAATTCTATCAGTAACTACAACTTTCTAGCTAAATTGTAGGATTCTCATATTCTGTTTTTAACTTCATCCTACTGCGACCCATTATGTCAATCAGTTCAAGCAGATATTTTTTGCTCATACTCTACTTTGAGTTATCATATCGCACGAATCCATTGTATCTCTAAATGTCTTAAAATACTATTCTAACTATATCCGAATAAGCGTAGTACTAGATATAGTAACGATTTCGAAAAGCTGTGAAGATTCCTAGCACTCGATACCATATTTTTCTTTAGATAAAATGTGCGAATTTCAATGATATATTGATTCTACTTACCAACAAGTATAGTCCATGTTGGTACGAGTCGACTATTCAAACGAATGAAATATTCAATAACATTTGTATGTAAATTGCTAGCGGCTAAATGAATAACTGTATGTCCTAATTCATCTTTATATCCAATATTAGCATGTAATGAAACTAAACATTGAACAGCGTCTAATGCGCCTGATGTTGCTGCTAATAGAAGTGGTGTTGATTGGCGGCTATTATGAAGATGAATTATAAAACGATTTTGTCTGTTTCGAAATATTTTCTTTCATAACTTACCTGTCTTTGGTCGTTTGTTCAAGTAAATCCTGATGTTTATTATAGAGAAGTCTTATAATTGGAACATGATCACAGAAGGCAGCGTGATGAATAGGTGTCCATCCTAATAGTTCATTCTCAAAATGATCAATTTTTACCTTTAATATTCAATCGCATACCTTCATGATCAGTTTGAATTGCTGCCAAATTTCCTAGTAGGCAAGATGCTGCATCTAAACTTCCGTGACGACAAGCAAAATGTAATGGTGTACCACCTAATTATTTATATATATATATATATATATTCAAATAGAGAACTTGATGAAAAATTTATTATTGATTAGAATTTACCGTTTGCTACATAATTTACTTCTGATTTTGCATTAACATCAACACCTAATAGAATTAAAATACCAATAATAATTGGACGATTATGAATAGCCTAATAATCGATAAGAAAATATGCTTTTCGTTTTCAAAAACACACATATTTAAACTAACTGCATAATGCATCAGTGTAAGACCATCACGAAGATTCGGTTTACTTAAACCAGATGGTGGTGTTTTACGTGCTAGTGCTTGAAAAATGCATGCAAGGCCTCTTTGAGCAGAAACACGTAAACCATGTTCTGGATTCTGAATGAATAAAAAACAATCAGGAACAATTAGATGAACGTATACAAAATGAATTATTATAATAAACCTTGTAGTAGGTTGCTTTCTTTCGGCCAAAATATTTTTTATACATTTCATAGATGACTGTTTCATTAAGAAAACGTTTTTGAGCAGCAGATTCCACTGATTTTTGTATAACACGTAACCAAACTGGCGATAGACCATAGTAGGGTTCAATATCAACGACCAAATGATAGTATCTATATAATAATTAATGCATTAAGACAAGTTAAGATTTACAATTAAGCATTTCTACTAAAGAATATTTCTATTTTTCAGCTAATTAAATCAATATCACATGATTCGTAGACAGAATTTCGATATTTTTTCTATGGTTGACAAACAAGAAGAGTAGACATTTCTTATCTCTATGTTCTTGATACAGTACATAAAAGATTACCGTAATAAAAAAGGAACTATAATTCAGATATGTATAATCTCGATTGTAATGTCGACTTTTTTTCAGATATAACCACAAGGACAAATAGCAGTGATTTTAATGTCAAAATGTATTTGATTTTACTTTTAGTCTTAAATTTTAGCCACGAGCAATTTTGTTACAAAAGAAAAATTATTTTTTAGTATCTATTTTCAATGATGATAATATTATCGTCAACTGCTGATATTTATAGATATGCAATAGAAAGCATGTGTCAGTATCAAAAGTCATGCTTAGGTTTTATTTTTATAACCAAAAATGTCGGATCTACGATTTGAAAAATATATTCCGTCAAGCTGCAGTATAGAAAATTTAATAGTTTTCCGGTTTTGAAAAAAATTAAATTTACAAGGTTTTTCTTGCTATAGGTACTTCAATTTAGATTGTTACTGGGCACTTTAAATAATGAATTTCTTTTTTTTTCCATTGTTCTATAACGAGACCGTTCATAAAGAAAAAGATCAATTTCTATTAGTGTGTACTTCTCGAGTCATAAAAAAGAAACTTTGAAAATCGGTCAAAGAAAACTACAAAGCAATTTTATGACCCTGGACGTTGTCAAGCTTTCCGCTCTTTTGACAAGAACATATAAAAAAAGAATGCTAATAAAGTAACTATGACAAATGTTATACAATTAAATCCGGACAAAAGATATAAATTGAAGTAAACATAGAGAAAAACAAAACCGTTTTTATATTGTTTTATGACATGTGAGAAAACATTGAGTTTCTATATCAAATTCAGAAGTGATACGTTTTTTAAATGACTTCTCATACTGAAAAATAAAACTTAATACGCGCTAATTTAATAGCAATAAATCTACAGCAAAGTGTCGTCATCACTTTTAAGACATCTTATATGTTTGAAAGAGACCAGACAACAGTACGTAAAATTGAAATAAGACTCATAGCTTCTGCAACGATTGAACAGAATATATATATATTTGCATAGCAATAGTAAGAGTGAGTGAAAAAGAAAACGTTAAATAAGCACACTTATATCTAATGCTCTTCATTACTCGTCAAGGGCTTTTAGTCCCAAGGACAATATATATGAAGTAACAAATGTCTTCATATCGTTTACTGAATAGGAAACTAACAAGATGCTGATCATCCGTAATGTTAAAAAAGCATAGAAAACAATTTTTTTTCTATGTCATCTTCCGAAATCTTCAAGGTTTTCCTATTTCGTTAAAGATTTTTGAAAACATCAAGACTGTACTTTTTTCCATCAATTTCTACAATAGGCACGTGATATTCCATATTAGGTGAATTCGGTAAATCTAAATATCCATATAAAGTTCGACGAGATGCATCAAGTAATGATTCATTTTTTCCGCTTAATATCCTTTGAAACAAAACAAACAAAATTCCTTTTATATCATTAAAATCTATTCATAAAAACTTACTCTGCAAGTTTATTACTGAGCGAACCTGTTTCATATTCAAATTGAATACCCCCATGTAAATGAAACATGGTTTCTTCTTCGATAGGAAATATATTTGTTGATTGCTTTTTCATATACATAAATGGCGGAAGTTCTCGTTCGGTCCGAACGTCTTCACCTATGAACACAAAGGACGTAGGAAAATGTTAATTTATTTGTATTGTCAATTATTTAACATTACCGATAATCATCGGTAAAAGTCGATTTAAATTAGGGATTTTTTTCATCCGACGTTTAAGTCCAACAAGTAGAGAAAATAAGAAACAAGTAATTTCAAGAAGATAAATATATTTTCGAACTTCAGTTTTCGATGTAAAAGTTCGACGTAAATAATTTTCATGAACTTGAAGTAAAGCTTTTAAACGTTGAAATTGTTGATTATCTAGTCTATTTACATAGAAAACGAAAGCTCGTTACATAATGTGAAAATTAAAATAGAATTTTTACTTTTCTTGAATAGTTTTTATTTGTGATTGTATAGTATAATTTCCGTTAAACATTAAACAATTTTTCAATTGTGACACTTGATCAAGATGAAGTGTTAACACCATCGATAGGTCATCAGCGTACGATGCCAAAAATTGATCATCAGATTGTGTTTGATCTTCTGATTTTGGTTCTGGCTGAAAAGAATTTTTTGCTTCACTATAATCAACATCTTGACTTATATCTTGTAAGCCTTAAAAAAGTTAAAAAAATGAATATTCATATATCGTTCAAATTAAAAAAAACTGAATACCTGCTGCTTCAAATTCATGCAATACTGAACGTGTTATTGAAGCCTCACCAGTATGACGCCAGCGGTCGGCAAATTTCGCGCGTTTTTCTCTCGACATAAAAACTCCGTGCCAAACGGATTTTAGCCAAGCATCACAATTGATCATAATTTGTCCGAGACGAGTATCGAGAAAAGCTAATTTGACAATAGAATAATTATCGTCATACGTGCATAAAATAATTACCTGTTGGTATTTGACATGTTGAACTAAGGTCAAAATTAGCTTCAAGACTTAAGGTGGGTTGTGCATTCAAAGAATAAATAGCAATTGTTAATTCACGTAATAATTGATGAACTTCTCGAGTATCAAGAAGCGGAATATCATCATCAACTGGAAATAAAATATCGATGTGAGATTCACTAAACGCCTGGAGTTGTCGAATCAATCCAGTTGGATGTTCAGTTGGCGTCTAAGAGAATTAAAATAATTTTGAAGTTTAGAAAATTTTAATTAAACATAAATACTTTATAGATATCTGCATTTGTTAGCAGCCAATTAGTTTCACGTGCTGTAAGCAATTCAGTTATTTCCCATTTGTCAAATTTAGAAAATAAGTCATACACATTTCGCACGGATACTTGGTCCATAGAATTTTGAATAACAAGATCAGGCCTATCGGCACCAGTGGACGCTGATGGCGAAGCATGACGTGCTCGACTTACTTGTTTTGATGGTAATCGACGTTGAATATTAAAGGCTGTCGATGCTCTTTGTTTAGTATGCACTCTTTCCATTCTAAGACAATTTTGATCTTCTCTCTTTTTTACCTATACAACTTTTTGTTGACTACACACACACACATATATAAAAAAAAATAACAAAATTTCTCTTTACTTTCTCTGTTTTCTAACTGTAACCATCTTGACTTCTTTCGTTCTGTGTCGAGCAGGAGTACCCTCCATAGAATAAAGGTGTTACGATGCAAAAGAAAAGAAGACAAACAAATTGATTGCGTCGCCGTTTTTCGATCTTAGAATTCTCTAATAACCCAATTTTCTTATTCAATAATTAGCCTCGAGTTTTTTATTATTCGAAAAATATCTTTTTTAAAACAGAATTCCATTCACTACTCATGATCAATATTAACTCTTCTAAAAATAGCAGCTGTGATGTTCTTATCGAGTGTTGTTGCTCGATGAGAAATCTGAAACTCGCAGACAAGATCAACGCCTTCAATGTTCTACAATTTTTTATTCTCTTTTTTTGGTACAAAAATAATTCTTTGAAGTATATTTTGTTCTTAAATTTATAAACACAACATTGTCTGTATGCAAACAAATGAAATGTCATCGAACAAAGAGAAATTGTAGCACTCAAAGAGTCGATGAAAAGACAGAAAAAAAATATTATTTCATTTGATTATATCACATGGATACGTATATATGGCGTTTTTTTGTATTAAAAAATATAATTAAATTCTTTAACAATAGAAAAATAAATGAATACGCACGAACAATATCAATTGTTATTCATAAGGTCTCATACAAAAAGAAAAATCTATAGGTTCCTACTCGAAATTTTCTTCAAGTTGATTTTTCATATATTCCGTTGCTGCTAGAACAATTCAATCATAAAGACTTTTGTTCTACTCAAATGATTATTCAGAAAATGATTTAAGCAGCGTCATAGAATAAATGGGAGAAGATTTCTCTCCCTGCATATGTTTCCGTTTGCAAAAATACAACGTCGTAGAGTGTACGTTTTGCATTACTCGATAAAACATTTTTAAGACAAGTCTTCAGGCTATAAACATTGCCAAAGAGTTGTATTGATGTCTTGTTAATAAGTAATCTATTTCTTAGACATGAGTAAATCTGAAGAAAATCAGTTTGATGAAAATGGGCACGTTCTGTTTAAGCTGAGTTTACCCATATAAATATCATATTAAAGGAAAATATCTGGCAATATCAATTTTTTTCTCTCATCTGTTATGAACGATGAGATGAACGATAGTTTAAAATTCACGTTAATTAAAAACAAATATTGTTAAATAAAAAAATTTGCTCGGTATTTAATGGATCATATGCACGCAATTTAAGGCCATCCCTTCTACTGAGATACATAAATAATTTTGCTTGTAGTCGTACGTTTTCGATCATTAAATATTTTTAAGTTTCATCCATTGTAATATAACGAATAATCCATTCATAATTCTGAACCTAGTTATTTTTTACAAAATAAAGCGGAGGAGTTAAAAATTATTCTAATAAATAATTAAGTACGTTTCTTATTCGTGAGCAGAATTCGATTTATGTTATTTGACTGGTACAGACACAAAAAAAAGTGCATTTATGAATATAAAATATGTGCCAGAAAATTCTATTATATAAGAACGGATATCTTTTGTTTAATTCAAAATGATTATTAATTTTAATACAATCGAATATTGTAATAATATCAATTTATTACGTCTGTAGATTACAAGCTTCTTGTCGAACAAAGTAAAACGTCTTATTTCATAGATATCAGCAAAACAGTGATAGATACACATTTTTTTCTTTCGTTCATTTTAATACAAAATAAAAACTTTTCGAATTATAATAACTGCTATTTGACATTTTCTTCCTGGCGTATTTTCACATATCAGAAATTTATTCAACAGTATGTATATGTGTCGTATCGAAGTTACACCGGTCGACAAAGTTATTTATAATTCACTTATCAATAAATAATTTACCAAAATGAATATTCTGATGCTGAATGCATGATAAAAAATTAAGTTTTTCTAACATTTATTTTACGATATCGTTAAAAAAATGAGTATCTGCTAGAAAAAACTTAATTTTTTATCATACATTCAGCATCAGAATATTCATTTTGGTAAATTGTTCATTGATAAGTGAATTATAAATAACTTCGACAAATTTCTCTGTCGAAGTTATAACTTCGTCGACCGGTGCAACTTCGATACGACATATACATACCTAAGATTGCTTTTGTTTGAAACACCTTTCGAAGACATATTGAATACATGCGCACTACTGTTCGTCGTCTATTGACAATCAAAAAAAAAATGCCATATACAACATAGTCTACATGTAGACAAATAATATTCAGTATCGTTTTCATACAGTTTGTCATTTATTCTGCCTGAAAAAATTCAGTCAGATCGAATTAATGATGGATCGATTTTGAATGATAGGAGCCTTTTTTCCTCTTTCTTTTTTTCTTCACTTAGTTCCTACCTGTACGATACAAAAACTGTGGTGTTATTATTCATTTGATATTATTTCTCTCAGTCTCATCTTTCTCATTCTCGAACAATCTTTATTGTTTCTGATATATCAAATGACATTTGCTTGTCGATGATCGACTTTGAATACATATTCTATCCTCGTATGATGATTCGAACAAACTTTTAAGAGAAAAAATCTTTTTATTTCTTAAAAACGAGAAATACTAAACCTCAAGAACAAATAAAAAGTAGCACCAGACTACACTTAATAAATATAAAATATTATCCTGTTATATGATCCTTTGTGTGTTTTCTTCCTTTTCGTCTCTTATACAATGCTTAAAAATACTGCGACTTAACACAGATTTTCTTTTGATTGTTTTCTTATTCTCTTGACATAGCACTTGTCATAAAAAGTGTATGATATACAACTCGGTTTATTTAAATGTTTCACACACGTTTCAGATATTTACTTGGAGGAGGAGTATCACATTTTTATTCCGTTTTTTCAGGTACTGTACCAAGGAAAACAAAAAATTATATATTTTCATCAGAATATCGAATTATATTTTCTTTTCTCTTTCTTACTTAGGATTTCGCTCTTTTTCCTTGCTTCTCATACTTCTATGCATTTTAGGCTTATAAGAGACGATTAATCGTTTGGATCATTGAGATATTTCAAAGATGATGTGTGATATGGCTTTTATTCGTTATCTGCTCGTCTTTCTATTGTTGTCTGCATCAATACATGCGCAAGACACAGCAACTACTGAATTCACAAGTATATTATTTTTACTACTCGATGCTCATTGAATCTTTTCTAACGAGAATGAAGATTCAGATATACGTATCCTTTCAGTTGTACTCATGAATTTTATTGTAAGGGACCCATGCTTTACATTATTCACTTTGCATTCTAAACTACACCAGTCAGCTAATAGACCGTAGGTAGTCGATAAAGGCAACTATTTTCAATATAAGATAATCTTTTTAAGTTGATGACAAGATTACATAACTAAACAGAGCAAATAACTATCGGCTGAAATCATATAAAATAGAGTACTTCTATCCCAGGACGAGCTTTACGACGTCCGTATACGGTGAAATACGGGCCGTATACGACGGTAAATCGCCGTATTTGGCCGTATTACATGGCTCCGTATTACGATCGCAAATCTCCGTGTCGTAATACGGTGAAATACGATCAAAAACGACCGTAAAGCGCCGTATTTCGCCGTATACGGCACGGAGATTTACGATCGTAATACGGAGCCATGTAATACGGCCAAATACGGCGATTTACCGTCGTATACGACCGTGTATGTTCGACCTGGGTACTGATAAAAATACTACTTTTTACTGATAAAATGTATTTTTGAAACAGTAAACTGAATTAATTACTGAAACTCTAATTTTAATACTGAGCAAACAATTAATTAACTGAACAA